>LGRN01000255.1:0-31887 GCA_001883825.1 Emergomyces pasteurianus Ep9510
TTTTTATGTGATTAGGATCATATCGATTGTTTTCTTTATCCGAGAAATCGAAAACAGATGGCTGATGGTGACTGAATAGTGACGCTGAGATCCACCAGCAGTTCAACACAAATGTTTACGGCCCAATTCGAGTGATGAAGGCAGTTATTCCATCCATGAGATCGCGGAGGTCAGGTACCATCGTGAATGTTAGCAGCGTAGCTGGCCTTGACGGGCGTGCGGCTTGCTCCATTTATGCAGGGAGCAAATTTGCTCTTGAAGGTACGTTCACCGAGGATATATCACTGACCGGTGGGGATGTACTCTCCAATTACGGAGTATATATTTATTATCTCGACAATCGTAGCTGACACGAAGAAATCTAAAGGCATGTCAGAGGGCCTTGCTCGTGACCTCGCCCCATTTAACATTCGCGTCCTGGTTGTTGAACCAGGTCAATTCCGCACAAAATTTGCCGCTGCAATCATGTACCCCGCGGCCGGAACCACGAAGGCGTACGAAGGCACTCCCCTGCATGAGATACAGCAGGGGTTACTTGCTCTCGACGGAAAACAGCCAGGAGATCCTATCAAAGCCGTCGCAAGAGTTATGGAAGTGATCAATGGGACGGGCATGGGAGAAGGAAAAACGGGCTTCTTACGACTGCCATTGGGGCCTGATTGTGTGCAGAGGGGGCGGGCGAAGATTGCGTCACTAGAGCAAAACTTCGATGCCATGAACGAGATAGCGATGAGTACAAATATTGATTAGGCCTTTTATCTACTAACCCTGAGAAGGGATACCGGTTCAGAGAGCGCTTCCGGTTATCTATAGAAAAGGGGGGGGGGGGGGGGGGGGTTGTTAAATGACTTTGGAGATTCGGATAAAATTGAGCGTTTTATTCTTCGGCTACCTGTATATATCATACATTGGGACACGGCTGAATAGTGATGGGACTAATTATGTAAAATCTGACACTGTGCTGGGGGGTTGTAGTCAGTTACGGAGTACACCGTTAAGAACGAGCTGACTTCCCTGGATTTTGCGCACTCAAGCCACTGCGGGGGTATGTAAGTAACATAATACGTAATTAACTAACTATGTCAAGCAGCTATCAAAATATAGCGGAAATGTTTATTTGCTACCACATGTTCTGCCTAGATAAGTGTGTTTGTGAGAAATGAACGACTGGAAAGATCCAATAAATGTACTCCGCAGAATTTGAGAACTAGCCGGTACTGAAGTAGAATACTATGAAGCAGAGATTAAATGGAAAGTGTAACTAGGATAATATGCATGATATATACGGAGGAGAGGGATTAAATAGAGAGATAGTCTGGTATTGTGTGCTCTGAACTATCTAGGGTACTCCATATATATGGGTTAATGGCCTTTTCATCTACCCGTGGATCTCGTTTAGATTGCCCAACAGCTATTCATCAATAATATGAGTGTTTTGCATCCTATATTGATAATATCGTGATATTACTAGCTGGAAATCTCCGATTTGGCTAAGTTATAGAAAAATCGATGTGATGGCGAATATATTAAAGGTCGGAGGAGATGAGAGCGTATTTGCTGGACATTCCATCGGCGTTCAGTGTGCGTATGTCATAGCTAGTATCGCATGTGTGGCGATGATCGAACGCTTCACAAATACTTATTCATTCAAAACAAGTTAAGAGACCAAAATAATACTGAGTCGGTGTACCCGGACAGTGCAAAACACAGGCGGATGGATCGGAATGTGGCAGGCTTTTCCATGTCCGTACAATGGAGCACGGAGTACGGAGTACTCCAGACATTCAACGTCGAGCCTCTCACCAGCAGGGGGTCGAGTACTAGTTTCGATGCGTGAAGTGTATGCGCAGTTGACTACTACTACTAGTAGAGTATGTTGCAGTAATCACGCAGAGAGAACCTTTGTGAGGTAGGTTATTGTAGTAGCATCCAAATTGAACTGCTGTTCAAGAAAACATCAATGGCACCCGACCATCTCAAGCTTTGATTGATATCCACCTCCGTTCTCGGCGCTCTGGACTCTCGAGAAAAGGGTCTAAGGCACCACGAACCATTCATTCAACGTTAGTAATCGTGCAGGCTAGTTATATACGACCTTTGGCAGTCCCCACGTCTCTCCAATGAGGTGGGCGGAGTTGAACTTCTTAGCTTCGAAGACGGGGGAGTGAGTATGTGACTGAAGCTTTTAGCCATGAGGAGCTAGCCTTTTGTGCCACAATACGGCGTACTCTGTCCCCCATACTCCATACTCCGTACTCGGTACATTATTAAGGCCGCATATTCCATTGGCACCCGGCTATCAGGTTAACCTTGGAGCTACGACTTACTACTGCGCAGGTACTCCGCAGGTTGGGGCGATACTATTATTGGTAAGCAGCCCTAGTTTGCGGCTAATTTCGTCCCCGACCTCCACCTTTGGCGCTTATTCCATGGCGGGGATTAATAAACCCTTTCTCCAGCCTCTAGTGCAAATACTAATAATGGGCAGCACGGTATCAGGGACAACAAGTCACACCCGGTGAACCGACTACTCCGCTTCCGAGCCGCGATGAAAAGCGGAGACTCCCTGGCACGGGATTCGTTTAAAAAACAAACCGCCTTGCTGATGATGACTCGCCTGGTTACCACGGTGCTATGCGGGGAACAGCCGGGGTATGAACTTTAGCAAGGTCCCGAACCCAACAGCCCGAGCAGTGGTTCTCATCACAATGCCAGGGTCTTCCAGGGAAAACACCCCGGAGCTCTTACCCCAGTAAAACAAAAAAGAGCCATCTTAAAGCTCTATCCGTGTGCAATTCTTGCGCTATCTGCCCTTTGAACAGAACCGACAATCTGGCCACTGCCTTGAACAGGTTGGACCGGAGGGCGATCATAAATTTCCAACCTCGTCTCTCGATTTCATCCTCTTATCGCCGTCAACGTACCCCACGCTTGCAATGCCTGGACTTGTTTTATCCCCACTCTCTGGTGGTAGCTTGAATAGCGCCAAAAAAGGGGATAGAAACTTGCTGTGCCGTTGGGTCCCCTTTTATTGCCCCAAACTTTTTGCCCCGTCTCCCCATCTCCTTGGACATCGCTTAGCTCCTTAACTGCGAGAACGGACTATATCTACGAGAATTAAGTATTTGATGACAGCTGTAGCCAAGGTGTAACCAAAACAGCTAAATGCGACTGTTCCCATGTGTACGATACGACCCAAATCCACAAATCTTTCGGCTGCAATTACTACGTACTCCAATCCTACTTTCCATCGAGGTCCCATAATGCGGGGTTCCCCAGCCCCTGACTGACTTCCCGGGCATATATATGGACACTATGAGCAACGGACGATGGAGAATCTTGAGTTCACAACAGATAACCGGCGCTGATATTGACTGATTTCACTACAATGAGGTTGTTTGGGCCCTTGATCCTTCTTTTCGGCGCGATTTTCATCGAGGCATCCGACAGCCATGCAACCGACGGAATAATCCGCTTCCTCGAGCGGCGCCTACCAAGTCATGTTGATAGCTTCAAGTTCTCCCTTGTTGGTCCTCTGCGGCCATCTGGTGAATGGGTCAATGATAAATATACTGTTTCGACCGACTGCGGTGGGAAGATACATGTTCAAGCCAACTCGATGAGTGGTCTTTTTCAGGGGTAATATCCAAGCCAGAGCACTTTTTATTGACTTGTTCCCGGACCCAATTGTAAGAAGTGTGTTAATAAATATTAATCTTTAGACTCCACCGTTATCTGTCTGATGTTGTCCATGTTGATATTTTCTGGTATATTGGAAATCGCCTTTCCCTAGCCCCACGAAAGTTGCCAGCTGTCCGCAAACCTTTGAAAGGTGAAAGTTCCGTTCCGTGGAGATATCAGCTTAATACCGGTATGTATATTCTCTTCGGTTTTCTCAAGCTTCGCGGTTGTTGACAATGTCATACAGTTACCTTCAGTTATACCATGCCTTGGTTCACATGGGAGGATTGGGAGTTCGAACTGGACTGGTTGGCGATTCGTGGCGTCAACCTTCCATTGGCGTGGACAGGGTACGAAAAGATTCTGATAAGCGTGTTCCGGGAGGCTGGTTTCACGGACGATGATATCCAGAGCTTCATCAGCGGACCGGCGTTTCTGGCATGGAATCGTTTTGGAAACATCCAGGGGTCTTGGGGAGGTGGTAACACGTCATTCGAATGGTACGACGCCCAGTCTGCGCTCCAAAAGAAGATCCTTTGTCGAATGACCGAACTGGGCATGACACCCGTTTTGCCTGCATTCCCTGGCTACGTGCCCCGTGCTGTTAGCCGCGTGTTCCCGGACGCCCAGGTGGTCAATGCCTCACAATGGGCGGAAATGGATCCAAAATACACCAATACGACTTTCCTTCAACCGTTTGACCCACTTTCCGTGCGCCTACAAAAGAGCTTCATCTCGAAAAGCATGGAAGTTTATGGAAATGTCACCCACTTCTACACTCTAGACCAATTCAATGAGATGACCCCGAGCTCAGGGGACCCCGAATTTCTGCGAAATGTATCCGAGACGACAATGGCAGCTATCAAATCCGTTAACCCTGATGCCACGTGGGTAATGCAAGGCTGGTTGTTTTATATCTTCGCTGATTACTGGTCACCTGAAAGAATTGAAGCATATCTATCCGCAGGCAAGGAATTCCGTGATATGTTGATCTTGGACTTATTTGCGGAGTCGTTCCCGGTATGGAAAAATACCAAGGGCTTCTTTGGCAAAGCGTTTATATGGTGCCAAGTCCAAGAATTTGGCGGAAATAATGGATTCTACGGTCATCTTGCGAACATCACCGAGGGACCCGCTGAAGCAATGGCAAAATATCCAAATATGGTTGGAATGGGCAACGCCGGTGAGGGCCAAGGTGGAAACGAGGTCGTCTATAGCATGCTGCTAGACCAAGCCTGGTCCAAGACCGCACTGGACCCGCAAGAGTATATCCACAACTGGGTTACACGCCGTTACTCTCGGCCCGGAAGAAAAGTCCCTAAGGCGCTGTACAAAGCCTGGGAGTTGCTGCGTATTTCCGCGTACAATAACACGAACTTAGTAGATGCCCCGCTTCTGCCGCATGCTCTCTTCGCTGCATCACCAACAATCAATGCGAAGTTGCCAATGCTATTTATAGAAGGGCTACTCTACGATCCCGCGCTGATGGTCAACGCTTGGAAACAGATGCTAAAGGGAGCCCTCTTTGGCGATTCCTCCTATCACCATGACATGGTTGATGTCACTCGCCAAGTGTTGTCCGATGCCTTTACATTGACACTTCAGGATCTCAAGGCGAAATACAAGGGTGGCGCACCAGCTTCGGAATTCATGCCCATCGGCAGAAAGCTCCTCGTTATCCTGAAAGCGCTGGATGCCGTTTTATCGACGAGCAAGAGCTTCTGGCTGTCCAACTGGATATCAGCTGCGCGGGCTAGTGCTGGCGATGATCCAGAAGCCGCAGACTTCTTCGAGTATAACGCCCGCAATCAAATCACTACCTGGGGCCCGACCAAAGCTCTTGATGACTATGCACAAAAACAATGGGCTGGCTTGGTATCGGGATATTATTATCCTCGTTGGCGCATATTTTTAGACTACTTGAAGGACACCCCGGTAGATAAGTATGATGACGCAGTTCTCAAGGAGAAACTGATCCCCTTCGAAACGGACTGGATCTCCCAGAAGTCTGGGGCTTCAACTTTTAGCGAAGAGCCTACCAAGGAGCTCGAGTCTGTTCTAGGTGAGGTACAGAAGGATTTGGATTTTATTTTTAGTTCGAAATGATTCTGGATTGATACTCAATCCAGGCACTATCTATAGTTTAGCGACCTCTGGTGCTGAATGTTATGGAGGTGTGGCAGATACATAGATTTTATAGTTCGAGCAATATGAAATCAGATGAATATTTTGTCCCCAAAGTGGTTATCTGCTAGTTCAGGCATTCGAAAACTTAAAAAGAAGCCAGTCTTTTCCTTCCCAGTAGCTAGGTTGGCCTATTGTATTTAATATACACAATGTGGAAGATAAATCCATCTAAGAGCAAACGGTGCTCGAATATCTGCTTCCTTCTCATTCTTTCTTCAATGTATCTCGCAAAGTCAACGGCTCCTACAAAATTTTGATTTAACCAATTGATCAGAGGAGCCCATTCAATTGGAACTAATAAATTGAAAAATGGAGAGTATCCGATTTCCATTTCAATAGGATCCATATTTTTTCATATTCAAGTGTAATGCCACTTACTACTATATAGCACTTATTTAACTAGCCTGTGAGCTTAAAACTAAGTTGGCTTGCTTTTTTGAACATTCAAATGGAACCAACAATCAGTAGCAATTGGGCAGTGACAGCGAGGGCACTTTTCTCGCCTTTTGACGAAATCGGGTATGCAAAAATGCTGAGATAGAAAACACCTTTTTATAACGGTAGGGGTCACCCGTAGCTGCTATACTGTCTCAGCATTCCCTTTCATGAATGTCACCCAAAGTGCCACGTACAGACCTAATTTCTTCTTCTACCCCGCGCCAAAATTCCTTTGGTGTGCTGGCAATGAACCTGATTTATTTAGTCAGAGCTGCACATGTTAATTGCGCCCGTCTTCTTGCCAATGCCCAAACATATCCAGTGCATTTTCCATTCTACTTGATCGATGGGACAGAGCGCAGCTGAGATCGCGAAATAAACATTCATGGAGAACTGCATACATTTGATACAACCTGCTCCTCCTGGGTTAGAGACAGCAGTACCACTGGTTCTCATACACGACGGCGGAGGAACAACGGTATCATATTGCTATTTGGATTTCCTGGACCGAGCAGTATACGGTATACAAAATCCGCGACTTTATTCCGGCCAACCCTGGGCCCATGGGCTCCCGGAAATGGCGAGGGTATATGCGGATCTGATCCTTTCAGTTGTGCCATCGGGACCACTTCTATTAGGTGGTGAGCTACACTATAAAATATTAAACGAAAAGTAGCGTTTTGGTAAGCCTCGTACTGACAAGTTTTCTACATAGGGTGGTCACTTGGTGGGCTTCTGTCGTTGGAAGTTGCCAACATCCTGCTCAGGATTTCAGCAGTCCGCATTGTAGGGATGGTCATGGTTGACTCGATTTACCCACCCGCTATCTCACCGGCAACATCGAATGTCGTTGGCCCTCAGCCAGTGTTTAGCAAAGACACCCGACCTGAAACCCGTCGGATTGTTTCCCAATGCATGAAGTTGGCTCAATCTATGGCCGATAATTGGATTCCACCAGTCTGGAGTGGATGCACCGACTTGGAGTTGGCTCTGCGAAGGGCTGAATTAGAGAAGGAACTCTCTTTGATCGACCCGAAACCACCAAAAAAGGTAGAGCATTGTACCATCACCGTGGCACGCGGCAGTGATCACCGTCGAGAAAATGGACCGACGGTATTAGAGCAAATACCCGATCTTCCGTCCATCCCTAAGACGATTCTTTTTCGCTGTGACGACTACGTACCAGTGTCAAGGCCAGAGATTCCGGGTGCAGTTTGCAGGGTTGATATTGTGCGTGAGCTTCACACCCTGGGATGGGAAAAGTATCCAAATAATTTCACGCCAACTGTGTTGAATATACCCGGCCATCACTTCAATGTTTTTACTGATGACTACGTAAGTCTATTTTTTTTTATCTCTATTTTTTATTGTACCACTGTCATTGAACGAAATATCCTCATGACTTACGCTCTTGTCAATTAGATCGATGAGGTTTCAGCTCAAATTAAACATGCATGTAGAATGCTAGAACATGAGAGCATATGACGGGTTCTAAGATACGCATCCCGCCCATTGGAGATAGACAGGCTAGCGCCGACCAATAGAAGTATAGAATCCTCATTGTCTTTGGACTCGCTTGCAGATAACAAATCTATATCGCATCTGATTTTTGCTGCATTTACAACACTCAACCTGATAGAGCTGTTCCGCGTGGCCCAACAGCTGGAAATAATTTCCCAACTGGCATCTTATCAAAATATGCTTTGGACAATCCAGCTGTTTCTTCATCGCTTATCCCCATTGTTTGGCCAAAAACAAAAAAAAGTCATTTTATTGTTCTAGATGGACTCTTTCAGACCATCATATCATGTAGACAAGCTATTTCGATAGAAGCAGTATGTTTGCCTTCAGGAGCGCATGATAAAATTTCATTGCCTGCATTGTGAGCCACATGCTATATAAATGCCTCCTTCAATTACTACTTAACTATATCAAAGGGCTGGCGCGTATCTTGTTCGAACCATTTCCGTTTGTCGCATTTCAGGACTACAAATCTAAACAGTGGCATATCCATGCTGTCCTCAAGCTTCCCCTCTAGCAGAGTGTTTTTTATGTTTGTAAGTATCATCCTGTGATTGGAGATAACTACAATTGTGAGCAAGCCAGCGCAGCCACAAAATAAAAATAAACTATATAAAAAAACACTGAGCATTTCCACATCATGGGTCGCATGGAATAAAGAGCCTATGAATGCTCCAATATTTTATTAGGCACAAGGGTCGCTTGTGCGTTACAAACTGTCCTAGTCGTGGAATCTCTCCTTTTTAACACGATATTCCGAGTGCATGCGCGGTGTATGCGACAAATGTGCGGAGTAGACGACCATCCACCATTGTGCCATATCGAGCAGCACACGAGCAACTGTGTGCAGCCCTCGTGCTGTACTCCGTAGTACCCTCGTTGGCGCATTGGGGGATGTCGTAACTCATGGAACTTGTGTGCAGAGTGAGAATGGATTACTGTGTAATAATGATCGTGTTTATCGTCTACGCCGTATGGATCTCAGAAGTTACACTTAGAACAGTGATTGTGGGACTTTTTAAATTACTTAAATTGGCTAGCAGGGAAAATTCATTCTTCGGGGATTGTGCGGAGTGCGGAGTATTTAGTTTGCTAATGATTTCATTTTCATTTTCCCTTTTTTTTTTTTTTTTTTTTTAGCAGGTGAGACGTTCAAGTATAATGAAAGCACTTTGATTCGAGCGCGAGGCGGTTTGCATCAACTGTTCCACACTACTCTGGTCGGAGCACTCCATACAGTTAAATTAAAATGATAGCCGAATATCGGGCCACACAGTAGTGACAGTACGGACTCGGAGTGGGGAGTAGTTTTCGGAAAAAGAAACCACCGCATACGAACAAATAAATCCATCACCCTGTTCAATTAACATATACGGAGTATTTAGTACTGTTTAATAATAATTACCCCCCCAGACATGTCAAAATATGTTGCGTCTCGAATATTTTCATCCTTAACTGATCCTCGACCTTGGGCCCTATCTCGGACGCTGCGGAGTGATAATCCAGCGGATCTTAACGGGGAGTTGAAGGGGACGGCAACGTTCGTATTAAATAATACCAGCAATACCCCCGATGGAATACGCGACATGTTATATAGCGAAGAAGGGGAAATGCCAGGTGTTGGTGGCAGCATGGCAGCACTGCGATGGACCCGGAAATATATTTGGCGCTTGTCGCCTTCGTCCTTCTTAACGGCAGACGAGGCTGGCGATATTGATATCACGGAATCGCCCGTCGAACAGGCCGATGGGGAGCATCTTAGCGTATGGTTTGTGAAGCTACAGAAACCTGCCTCCGACTCGCAACGTGGTAAAGAAGGCAGCGCCTCCGAGATCGAAGAAGCTATAACAAATGAAGTAGATTATATTTTCCATGAACTCGACATCATCCAGTTTGACAGCACACATGCTGATGAGTCCCTTTCTGCCAATGCAATCATCCAACCACCGCCGCCGCCGCCACCACCACCAGCCGTGGAGGAATCAAACACGAAGGTAGTGATTGCCCGGGGTCAACATCTCTGCATCAATGACCACTATCAGACAGTTTATGCTTTCCGCATGGGAAACGACGCGCCTGGAAGAATTCTCAGCTGGTCAAGCCGACATATGATTCGCGGGCCTAAAAAAAGCCAGGAGATTGTCAATTTGTATTCAAGAGACGATTAAAAATGATACAAAGCAACCGATGCTGGCGGTGTTGCATTTTTTAGTCCACGAAGTATATATGTACTATATATTTTTTTTCTCCCTGAATCAGTAGTTCGGCATACGTTGGAATTCCTATAATCTCCTTGAAGAAGAGTCTCAGTCATACTTGCAACTTAAATTTTTGTCTAGGGTTGAAAGTTTATCAGTCCCCAAATTTCTGTAACTAGTAATCAACCCCGCGAAAATACCAATCCTTCCGCGCTAATAATCAAGCTTTGAACAAGCAATCTTGAAACTCCACCAGAGGCTCTTGGCATATTCACGGCTTCAAGTTTGGTCGGGCAACAACAACACCTTCAGACAACTCCGGGATAAAAGCTTTGGATACCAAACTTGGGCCGAGTTTGAAGCAGGCCTGGGGAGACTACTGCGCCTCGGGGTGTGCTAGGTTTAGGACCGAGCTTGTGAATGATGGTTCTGACTTGGAAGAAAAACAAAAATCTCCACGATGTTATATAAACTATCTGGGAGTTGTCGCGAACATTGTGGCCATACGTACGGAGTAGTGCATGCTGATCATCATCATTAACAAACAACCACGGATCCCCGGATGCAACCTTGTTGAGCAGTTTATTGGCCATTGCCCAACCCTCCCCAGACTTTTTGGTTAGTTCATATTTTAATATCTGGACCAGAGAACTCTTTTTTTATTAGAATCCGCCGTTAGTATGGGCGTTTCTCGAAACAGATCCATGGTACGAGTAACGGGCTCTCCTCATACTTTGAGTTTTCGAACCTTTTGGCCTCTTCAGATCCCATGAAAATTCTCTCCCTTGATCACCCATCATGGCTGATACAAGTAGTATCAACCCGCAGAGCTCCAATTCCGTGGACGGAACATGCTATGGAGTCTGGCTTCGTTTTCGAGCCCTTGTGCGGCGGGGATTAGAGGTGATGGTCATTTAGCCTGGGATGTAAAGAAGGGGACTGCGGGGGCTAACTAAGCCTGGGGGGGATTCCATGGAAATTTCAAATGGATCACTGATTTGCGGGGGTGAGTCGCCGCTGGTGGCACGCACCAGGATCCAGCTGCCTTTTGCGATAGACACTGTAGCGAAAATTCCCCGACTCCTGCTGCTTGAAGGAAGCTTCTTCTTTTCTTTTCTTTTCTTTTTTTTCCCCCTCCTCTGTTCTCTTTTCTTTTTCTTCTCGAATTTTGCTATTTTTATTTCACTTGTACTTTTTTTATTCTATTCTCCCTTCGCATTATCACTCATTTCCATTCCTTTTTCCTCTACCCTCCCTGCTCCGTCTCCTGCATTTGACTGCGTGTGTCCAGTTTCGTATTTGCCAATTTGCCATGGAGAAAAGGGACCCGGAGACCGGCGATACAAGCACACGCAAGAAAGAGTCTGTATCAGAGGAACATGTTACGTTCAAAAATTCTGAGGATATTGTTGGCATCGACGTCGACGACCCGGACGCGGGATTGAGCGATGAGGAGAAAGCAGAAATGGTGCGTTACCCTCGAGATAGCACCCACGGGCTATCATCTTTTGTTTTGCCCTTTCTCGTTTTGTTTTTTAAAAGAAAGAAAGAAAGAGAGAAAGCAAGAAAGAAAGGCATGGCTGACATAAGGGTGTGATAATATAGGATAGGAAATTAGTACGAAAGCTGGATATGAAACTGATTCCGTGGCTTTGTTTGCTTTATCTCGTTAGGTAGGCTTCTCGAGAGGTTCGGGGTTGTTGTTATTGGTTGGCATAACTAACAAAGACATCCGAACAGCTTCTTGGACAGAACCAATATCGGCAACGCGAAAATAGATGGGTTGCAAGAAGATCTGCGATTGACGAATGGTCAATACAACGCCACGCTGACCATTTTCTTCGTATCTTACTCCGTCCTGGAACCGCTCACCAACATCTTGCTCAAGCGGTGGCGGCCGAGTGTCTTCATCCCAACCATAATGGTGCTTTGGGTATGTTGTTTTCCTCCTTTACTATTTTTCCATGGCTCGATAACATAATTTTACCACAATAGATTTTTCACTGACATTCCTTGTGCTTCTAGGGAATTTGCATGACATGCATGGGTTTAGTCCACAATTTTGCTGGCCTTATGGCGGCGCGGTGGTTTTTAGGAGTCGCCGAGGCCGGCCTATTTCCTGGGGTGGGATACTTCCTGTCCTGCTGGTACAAGCGATGCGAATTCGGCATTCGCATGGCTATTTTCTTCTCCGCCGCAGCGGTTGCTGGCTCGTTTGGCGGCCTCCTTGCCGCCGCTATATCCCAGATGAAAGGTATTGGTGGGAAACCAGGCTGGGCGTGGATTTTCATCTTGGAAGGACTAGTGACGATTGTCATTGGCTTTATCTCCTTCTGGGCTGTTCATGATTTCCCAGATCAGGCAACCTTTCTGTCAAAAGAAGATCGCAAGCGGGTGATCCGTCGGCTGGCTGCTGATAAGCAATCCAGCGCTGAGCACGAGAAATTCAAGATGGACTATTTCTGGGCTAGCGTAAAGGATTGGAAGACATATACGTCAGCTATCGTCTACATGGGTTGCGATGGGTCCCTTTATGCATTCTCCCTTTTTGTCCCTACGATTATCCATGAGCTAGTAAGTATGCCGATAGCTATAACCACGGACCTTTTCTGAATTTTTTTTCTTACTAACATGATTTTGTAAGGGTAAATATGAGCCTTTCTTACCAGTTGCATATCCTCCGTTGTAGAGAAGCGCTTTTCTCAACATTAGCCCTTGTCCAGGTTACTCCTCCACCAAAGCTCAGCTTCTGAGCGTTCCGCCATACGCAGTTGCGGCAATTTTAACGATTGCCATTGGGTATATCGCGGATCGGACTCGCCAGCGGGGTATTTGCAACATCGCTGTGTCTCTGTTTGGCATTGTAGGATTTTGCATGCTCCTCGGCTCCCAGGCACCCGGGGTAAAGTATGCCGGAACATTCTTCGGAGCTATGGGCATTTACCCTGCAATCGCCAATACGATCTCATGGGCAAGCAATAATACTGAAGGTGCGTGATTTTTTATTCATACTTTCTAATTCTCAAAACTCTTAGTTTTATCTATCCCTTTCCCCGCCCCCCTGCATTTTACACGATGATTCTAAACCTCTACACACGCAGGCGTATATAAACGTGGTGTGACGCTTGGTATTGTTATTGGATGGGGAAATCTCCAAGGTTGCGTAACCTCGAACATATATCGAGGAAACGATAAGCCAGAATTCTATCCGGGACATGGTACTGTGCTTGCCTATCTATTTTTCTTCCAGCTGGGCGGGAGTGTTGTGCAGTATATCCTCCTTCGAATCGAAAACGGAAAGCGGCTGCGTGGGGAGAGGGATATCTGGGTGGAAGGGCTTGATCAGAAGCAGATTGAGATGAGAGGAGACATGCGGCCAGACTTCATATACACTCTTTAAATCCTTCATTCGTGCCTCGAAGGGGGGGCTTTTTTGTAGATATCTCTGTACGTTGGTTTTGACTTTGGTTGTTATTAGAATTTTTCGTACCATAGCTGATATTTGAGACACTTGATTTTAGTCCATCGGATTACTTCGTATTGTTGTGTTCACCCCAGCTAGGTGAGCATGATATTTTCTGCATTATTGCTAACGAAAAACATTGATGAGGGTTTAGTGAAAGAACGTTTGATATTTTTCCAGGCGGCCTCTATTAATTGGAGGAATTAACACCCGCAGAGGCATGTCACAATTTTTTTTCTAGCAAATGGGAATGCGATGATTTTGCTATTAGCTCCCATGTAAGTGTCCCTGAAATTTCACCATGCAAGACAAAGATGCCCTAGATATCTTCTTGCTTCCTTTGGGTTTGTTTGACTTCGAGATCAGTTTCTGACCAAGATCGAAGATATTTCTGCTTATTGAAGTGGCTCTTAATCACCATTCTCTTCTTAATTGATTGTTTTATTTTATCTTTTCATATATACCTCCTTTATTGCCACTGTTTTAATCAAAGTCTACAGCTTTCAAAAAAAAAAAAAAAAAAGGGGGGGGGGCTTTCTACCACCCCTTTTTTCGCCCAACCTCTGTACTACTGGTACTTCAGACAACGCACAGCAAGTTGATAGGAGGAAGACAATATTTTTCAGTCTTATTTGTTGCCAGAAAATAAACGAACATTTCTGCTTCTCTTCCTCTCACTTCTTTTTTCCCTCATACTACTATCTATCACTTTCTCATTAATTTTTTTTCATTTCATCCGTTTAGTAGTATACGGGAACATAGGAGCACCACGTGACACTGCCACCTCTGCCCGGCCCTTTTTTGCTGTCACTGCGGGCATCTGAAGCCCTCATTCTTCATTCTTCAATATCTCATCAATTTGCTGCGTTGCCTTCACACCTTCACACTTCACCTAGCCACATTACACTCAATATTCAATATTTGTGTAGTTGACTTTTGGCGAATGAGCTCTAGTGGCTTGATTTCACATAGTACTAGTATTCTTGCTATCCCGTCAGGACCAGTCTATCACCCCTTTATTCTACACTTGAGCTGTGTTGGATTCACTCACCAGTAACACAGCAACACCAGAATGGAAGCTCCAGCATCCAGCCTGTCAAGACTTTCACCCTTCCAAGTAGAAAAGGCTTCATTTATTCCTGCGGCCTTTACACAGCGCCAGCCGAAGTGGACGAAACAGCCATCGGAATCTAGTGCAGATGGAGCTCTCCAAGCTCTTCAGCAGCGTCTAGCTGAGCAGGACGCCCGCATCTCTTTGCTTGAAAAGGTTCTGAGAAAAAGTACACCTGGGCCCGCGGAGGAAGCGGAGAACGACAGAAAGGAAAGCGTGCCCGGGTCTAGTTACGCTCTAGGGCCAACAGTCAATTCGCATCCGGCACCGCGGGATGGCGTACACATTGGTTCAACAAGGCCAAATGATGGCGATATTTCTTCTCTGGCGCGCTATCAGATGCTCCAATTGAAATTATATTCAATTGTACAGCAGCGCCGCTCCATCGCCGTTGAACCACCTGCTCCATTATCACCTCCCCAGCAAGAGAGCCCAGCATTATCGTTCTTTGACGATTTCAGCCCGGCCTCTATGAAACCCGTTTCCTCAAACCAAGATTACTCGCCGGATGACCTTCGTGCGTTTGAATATTACTTAGAAACGAAAGCGGCGTCTTCTTCGAACGACAACACTGGCGACGGAGTTCATAAAGAAACGATCAAGAGTCTACTCGAAGGCATTGAGTCTCCGACAGACGTTTCTCAAGCCTATGAAACGGAGCCTACGCGTTTGTTGCCAGTGAGTGCCACTTCCAGTCCCGTATAAAAGCCTTCCCGGATTGATCCAATTGTTATATCAAGGAACAGAGCATTGATGCAGCAGTGCGTACGTCGAGCACCAGCCGACCAGCTCCCCTGCCATGGGATGGAGAAATAAAATATACATTACCCACTTGTTCCCCCTTTGAGGATGCCAACCAAAAATACCGCGCCCTCAGCGCACAACCTCATCAAACCTCTCTGGGACTTTATCAGCACGGGCTGATTTTCGACCCCCCAACAGTGGAAGGGAACTTTTATCGAACGGTGGCCATCATGAACCTTCCCCTCAGCTCCTGCCTGCGGCACTTGTTGCAAGCTGTCCGCGGCGGACCTGTATTTTCCACCCATCTGGTGAATATGGAGCGTGTTGCAGGTTACCATATGGGGGTAGTCACATTCGTTTACGAAAAGGATGCACAAGCATACGTCGAGTTTTCTAAAAGCCACGGAGTGTTCTTTGACGATCAACGTGCCAGCGTCATGATGTTTAAGCAAGCTACATACCCCATGTCGGCTGATATGGAACGGAAGGTCAAGGACAGTCATACTAGGTGTATCTCGATCAAGGGCCCTCGTGACCCCAAGCGGTATACCGATGTTGCAACATTCGTCGAGAAGCAGTTCCCCGTGTATTTCGACCTCGGGGATGAAATGGCGGAGAATGCAGCTGGGACCGAGTTACAGATGCATTTCAATTCGATCGAAGCTGCTAGTGCTGTCATGGAGGGGTTTCGACGGGATCACAGACTGGCAAATTGCGAGCTGAGCTTTGCCCCGGATCCATGTTCGAGACCACTGCCCGCTTGCCCTTGTCATTAGCCAGATCGGGTGGTAATTTTTATAAGTGGTAGCATCGATCCCGCTCTTTCTCCGTGGGATTGCCCACCTTTTTTGCTCTACCCCTTTTTTCTGTCAGCTGGACAGCCAAAAAATAAAAATAAAACTGCCTCCCAAGCTACGGAGTAGGTGACATCACTTCTATAGTTTTGACATGATTACTCCCTATTCCATATTGGATTCCCCCTTTATATTCGTTCCTTTTGTAATATATCTGTTCTACACTTTCAGCTCTTAGGATCGATCACATGTTTTTTTTTTTTTTTTTTTTTTTTTTTTTTTTTTTTTTTGACACTTTGGCGCAAGCAGTATTGCATTAAATTTGCCCATTATTCCGGCCAATTCAAATAGATATATAGCTGGCTGCGATGCTTCAATAATTTTCCCTTTCCAATTTTTCTGAAGCTTAAAAAAATCATCAACCCGCTTTAAGGTGTCGTCGTCTCCACCTGGCTTTTTAGCCTTTGCACTCCCACTCTTTACTTTTACTCATTTCTTTATTAATTTTAGATTTAGGCAGAGAGGAGTTTGAATGGTACAAATTGCAACCCTGAAATTCTAGGGCTGACGGATAAGTTGCACAATATTAAATCGCGGCGGGTAGTCGAGAAAGGAAATGGATAAAAGTGGCAAAAGATTTAGTGAGGAAGATATCCTGCTAGTATCGTGTAGGTCGCGTGGCTGTGGTGTTGGGGGAGGGACAAAGATAAAACGAAGAAAGGCAGGAAAAGAAAAGAAAAGAAACGAAACATGTATGTACGGAGTAGATATGAATAACTACGTCATCTGTTTTCGCTGTCCATAGAGATATCCTAGCAATAATGAACGAAACACAACAACAATCCAACAATCACAATTCCTGGCTAAATAAAGTTGCTTGCAGGCAAACGAAACACTTGGCTGATATCTTTAATGTTTTACAACTTTTTTTTGTTTCTTTCTCTGATATGCCTTGTAATCCCATCAATTGATTCATTCAGAGGAAGTTTCGCTTCTTCCGATTGAAGGCACGCTGATCCTTAAGCCATTGGCGATAGCCCTGGATGCTGCCGATCTTTTCGCCGTAGTAATCGGGAACAGGGTTGGAGTAAGAATTCGCAGACGGGTCAACGCGGAACCGTTTTATCCGGCTATAGAATTCCTTTTCTTTCTGTAATTGTGAAGCGGAACGTCACTGTCAGTAGCGGATCCAGGGATGGGAATGAGGCAAACCGAAAATTGACAGGGGTTAGGCCTGTACAGAAGACGATCGGAAAAATTTGGGTAGTTTTGGGTGGAGGTACGGAAAGCATACGGGGGTAGAGAATATTACGTACCACTGCAACAGCCGCCTTGTATTTTCTATGCACAAGGCCCCAAAGTGAATTGCCCAATATCGGGCCGAGCAGCCACCCCAACGCCGCACACGACGCAGTTGCCAGTCCCAGGACAATAAACGGGTCAAGGCCCAAAGCCTGCGCACCTATGGTATCCATGTTATTCGCTGCGAGCACCTGTACGCCGCCGCCAGTGCTGAAAACGGAGGCTATAATGGATGAGATGAGAGAGTATTTCCGGCGGGAAGAGCGGAGACGGAAGAAGGAATTCCAATCGAGCGGCAAGTTTTCGGGAGGTACATTGCTATGAGTGGATGAACTGCCTGTGGATGTTCCCGTCGGTGAGGAGGTCGCTTGTGTGGAGGATTTACGGATAGTCATAGTAGTAGTTGTAGTTGTTGTTGTTGTTGTTCTTGTAGCAGTAGGATTGCAGCGGGTAGTTGTGGTGGAGGAGGGAAGAAGGAAGGGAGTGGAACGGTCTGGGGTCCGCGAGACCAGGCTTCGCTGGAAATTGACGAGAGATTGTGCACTGCATCTAGTACTCGCATGGCGTTTCTGGTTCGGCGGCGGTTGAGCTCTCGGGGATCGAGCAGTGTTGTACTTGCATTGCTGGGGCAGCAGCGCGGGGAAAGATGAGTTGCTGTTGGGAGCTCCAGAGGTGTTGGCGGAGTTGGATAGGATGAACGGGCTGAGGCTGCATGGGATCCTGCCGCCTAGCGCCGCAGTGCGGAGGGGACCGTTGATCACGGTAAGATGCATTCTGGCTGGGTGTACAATGATCGATCGTGTCTCTGTCTTTCTCTCTAGTTGTGTGTTGCTTGTCGGTGGGATCGTTGCGATGGAAGATGGATCTTGGGATGAAGATTTGGGCGGTGTTTGATAACTTAACCATCATGAGTGTTACGTAAGCAAAGCCTCTTCTTCACAGGCAAAAGCCCCCAAAAGCCAAGCTTATGCGACGTTCACCATGCTGCAGAGGTTTGTTAAATCATGAGAAGCAAAAACTCCTTCTGATCCCAGCAACAGGCTTTACCATGTAGATACACTTACCGGGGCGCAAGGGGTTGGCATTGCTATCAAGCTAGTACCTACTATTAATGGCATGAGCCCTCAACTCCCGAACGCAAGTGTATGACAAGCTACAGGAGGACGCGTTTGATTGAAATGCGGGTGCTGCTGTAAACGAAACATTTATATTCTCTTATCTAGTATCTTCATAAATTCATTGCCTTTTCGCTGGATTTTTTTAATGAGTCGGCCAGATTCTTTATCTCGTGAAATCACACAAAACGACCTCAGGAATCAACATCCATATATAAGCTTTCAGCATTGCACCAAATAAATTCCGAAATGATCTCCAATAATCCATCGCTAAAGCGTTAGGGAAAATAAAAAAAAATTAAAGGCGCCTGTGATCAAGCCACCACCCAAGACGGCTAAAAGGAACAGAGGTATTATTCATCAATATGAATATCCCATGCAGGTGCCTTTTAAGCCCGCTTTGAAGCGCCTTGGTTTATGTCCGAGGTCGGGTGGAGCAAACCATTCATCTGACTGTACAGGCGTTTCAATAACAGGGTGTTCATGGCCATTAAGGTAGCGCTGAACAGGAAAAGAACAACTCGCCAGCCAGTAGTGAGCTTTTCGAAAATCGGATAAGGGTACCTGTTCCGTATCGGAGTCAGTCGAAATGAATTGAGCTATGAATACGGAGTATACAATGTGGATTATATTGTGTACCATCCGTTATACTGGTAACACTTCTCCACCCAAAACCAATAGCCAAACGCAATGAAGCTGGCCAACCCCATGGAGGGTAGGGCGCCGATGGACCAAGGCGGCGATAAGTACAGTAGATCAATCGTTAATACCAAGGCCGGGATGGCATGAAATCCAATGTCTACAGCAGATGCGAAAGTCCGCTTTAGTTTACTGATAAGGGTCGGAATTCCCACCAAATGGAACCGAGAGAAAAACTTACCAGCTTCTGTAGATAGCTCCACCCAATCAGGTTTCACAAGCTTGGTATCGATCTAGAATCAATCAATCAATGCATTAATGGATGTTACAGACCAGGTAATAAAATTCTAAGCAAAAATTTGCGCAAAGGAGAGCTTACGATCCTCAAGCCCCAGTATAGAATGCTGATCAACACTTCCATTGGCGCGCTGCACACCAGAAGGACGTTCTTAACAGCAAACAGACGTGATGACAGGAAGACGTCAGCGGCCAGGCCCGCCAGGTTCGTCAGTGAGGCCATACACAGGCCAATGATGGTCAGGTACTGGAAATGCCATCCGTAGGCTTCGGATCTGGGGATTAAAAAGTTATCAGCAGAGCTCATCAGGTGCCTTTTAAAAGTCCACTTGAACGGAATATTGTGTCATTCTATTATGACGTACGCTAAATTCGGGTGGTCCACGATGCTGCAGAACCGTCAAAATTTGATATTTGAATTAGCAAACGAAAATCTAGTAGGGGATAAGCCCAGTCGGGAGTGTACTCCGTATGTATGCACGTAGTATATACACTAAGGCATCAATATAAGTTACTTACTATTTGAAGGACAATGCGAAGCTCGACAGTGCAGCAAGCTAGAAAGCAAGTTAAACAAAATCAATCAATACGCATCCGGCATATGGTTAATCTTAGTTTTCCAATGTAGCCAGACAGCCTTTATTGCTAGGGCATAAAGCAGAAGCACAGAGAATCTTCCACTGACATGAAAAGCCGCAGAAAAGCGGCGGGACGGGGAATGGAGCCTCTGCAGCGGATGTTTCGCAATAAGAAGCGACTCTAGTGGAAGTGAGGCGGTTCTCATTGTGCCGCGGCAGGGGCCAGGAACAGCGATAGCAATTAGCAATATAGGGGTATTAACGGGTAAATGATAGTATCGAACCTGGTGGTTTGTTTGATGATAAAAGCGGTATCTAGTATGGCGTGAGCCCAGGCAGCTGTTGGGATGGGAGCGTATCATTGGGCGGTTAGCCACGGCAGAAAAAGCTGATATCTAAAACTATCCATCTATCATGCGATGTATGTACCCCGTTTTCCGTATTCATTCAGATTGCCAGCAGAACCATGAAGATGGATACTAATGCTATGCAAGTAATGCAACCAGATGCGAGAGACCGAATGCAGCCGTTATTTCACGCCAACAATGCCAATTCGGCTTGGTTAATCGACTTTTTCCGCTTGTCCTAAAGCCGATCCAAGGTTCCTAGCTTACTTGACGGTCACAGCCCAATTACCAGATGCATCAAATTCGATTACTGCGCTGGGCACAGAGGCATCCCTAGGTACCTAATGGATATTATCTATCTATTCTGCTGCCAGCAGCTTTGATAAAAACCCGACAGACACAACCAGTTTCCAACAACATGGATCTTTCTGCGGAGCTTGCAGACGTCAAAGCAATCAAATCCCTCTCAGAAAGTATTCAGGCTGAGCTTCTTCAATCGCAGGACTTGACTCTTCTCATCACGTTTTGAGTCCAGGTGATTATTGCCTTTCACCTGGAGACCATTTCTACGCATATTTTCAAACGTTGGATTTTGTTTAAAATCCCACCGAATGTCGTCATTTCTACATAAAGGTTAATTCATACCAGAAAATTGCCTAAATGGGTGCCCAGGGATCGTAACAACCAAGGTACTACGGATGATAAGGGCGCAGTATCTTTTACCTACTCTATTATATATCATCAACATTATCTTTTCAATTTTTAATTGACAATTGCCCATCAATTTAGAAGCTGCTGCTTCTATTACTGTTTTCATTACCTGGGACATGCAGGGCAAACAAAACATTCCTTTTCTCTGTTCCACCAGATCACTCCAGGCTTTGATATCAGACGTCGAAGGTACAGATAACATAACTTTCTTATGAGATAATACGGTTATTATCCCTGAAGTTCACTACTGCTATAAACACAAATACTGCTGTGCATTTACTTGGGAGTATACATGATATCTACTTCCCAGTTTGCACCTGCTCTTAGACGCTCTTATCCTTTGCGAGATAAACAGCTGGAGTGTTCATTCTTGATACTTGAATCTTCATTTAGACCACCCTCAACACTCAGTCATTGCCTTTCTTAAACTTCTCTATTTCAATATGCATGGAAATGCTTTTGGTATAAGTTCAGGTACAACTACATTCCACTAATCTTTATTGTTTGCAAGACGCAACGCAGCCCCTTTTCAACTCGCCCAACGCCGGCCTGTGATGTATGCTAGGTATCACATTTAATCACGTTGAAAAGAGAATCCGTTTTTGTTTCTGAATCAGAATCCCTACGCAACCACGAAGGCGCCGTTTTAGATTCACCTGCAAAATGGCAAGTCTGAAGGAACCCAGTGTCCCTGTACCCAAACGGCGAAGCCGTACTGGCTGCTGGTATGCACCTCCTTGCAAGCTGACGATAATACGTGTTATTTACTCACTTCTGTGCCATCGTTTACCTCTGTTTACAGGTCGTGCAAGGCTCGAAAGGTTAAATGGTGTGTATAACCTCAGCAACTAGCTACGTCCATACGGTTAATGACAAGTAGATTTATTCCATATTAGCGGGGAGGAAAAGCCAGTTTGTCTGAACTGCTATCGCCACGGGTGCAGGTGTGATTATAGCATCCGGCTTAACTGGGAACGGGGTTCGAGGAAGACACCATCAAATCACGGCTTCAGTCGCAAAGTTGATTCATTCTCCTTTAAAGATCTCTCTGAGAATGCGTCCCGGGGTCCAAGTCCACCTCTAGTCCTACCTGACCGTGACGCACCAGGTCACGCGGTCGCTGTGGCCAAACACACTACAGTGGCCGGGCTATGTCATGCTCACTCCGGGCCTGGGCTACGGCGTAATCCAGATCCAAACTCCTCAAACACCCGAAAACTCCAAGACATCTCTTCAATATCACCAAGTACAGAGTTACCTCCACCGTTTTCTCCAGGATTAAACATAACCCCTCCTCATTTTCCACAAAGAGCGCCTCTACCTAATGGGGTTGGAAATGTGAAGCAAATCAGCCAATCGATCGGGCCGCTTCCATCCTCCACGGAGAGTCAATCTCCACACTCACACCTCTCCTATCAATCTAAATCTTGGCCTAAACCATCACCCGATTTGTCGTTGACTAAAGGCGGAGAAATTACTCCCTCGGAGGATAGCGCTAGCTCAGGCGTTGAACCTCACCCACACGCGCTACAAACTCGACTATCATGGCCTCGTTCCCCAGCACTTGGTGTCACATCGGATTGCCTTGCCAAGTACCAAGGACCGAACCAAAAGAATTGGGCCATGGACAGACGACCCTGCTCCCTCCCTACTTCTCCGTCAGGTATTAGTGAGCATAAGGGTTGGGGGTATATGGCACCTTGGAATACAAATCCACCATCGCCTGCGAGCGACCCAGGGACAACATCAACTGCCCACACGACTCGAAAACTTGAAGCACGTATTACTAATACCCTTGTTGATACACCGATCTATTCTTCTCCTTTTTCATTATCAGTTGCGATGGAAATCGACACTGAAACTCCTGTCGACAATCCAGCTATCGCTCCTGTCCATCCGTTGACCAGTCCCCATAAAAATTTGATCGATTATGACGTTATTCCCGGCAGCCCGGATGAGGATATCGGCAAAAATAACGATCATCGGGCAACAGAAAAAGATTCACTACTGCGCCGTTTGCGCTCTCAGAGCAGAAAAAATTATAGATCAAACTCTGCAGGCTTAGATCGGAACATCCAGAGAAAAGCTGTCACTACATTTTTAAGCCATCATTATTATACTCCCTGCGTTCCTAAAACCATCTCGCGATACTCATCTTCTGTACCGTCCACCCTCCTGGAAAGCGCAGTAAACCTCCTCTACTTCCACCATTTCATTAATCATACGGGCCGAAGTTTGACCCGGCATGATTGCCCAGATAACCCCTTTATTCACGTTCTTCCGGCAAGTAAGTTGCTCTATCTTGATTCTGATGCCTTGCTACTATGCTAAATGGACGATTGCAGTGGCTGTCGAGGATCCAAATTTAATGAACCTTTTGTTGGTGTTGTCCGCTGGCCACCGTGCTCGCCTTCTGGGTCATCTGGAGCCTTCTAGCCGTATCGATCAGTGGACACGTCCTGTTCTCCCAGCTCTCCGCGCTGCGCTAGCTAATCCCGAAAAGCATCGTTCTTTCACCAACCTTGCCACAGTACTCATGCTCATAACCATTAAGCTTATGTTCCCAGACATTTTCGAAGTACCACTTTCATGGCAAGCTCATCTAAAATTCGCTCGCGAGCTTTTCATTTCTCACCAACCCATGCATCATGGTAGTGAGAGGGACACTCAACAAGATGCCGTGGAAAAATTTCTAAGTCAGTGGCTGGGATATATTGATATTATAGGCAGCCATTATTGTCAACAAACCGAACTAGCATTGTTTGAAGGGGGGTATTTGCAGCAGTTGGTACCTGCCGACAGGGACAAGGAGTTGGAGCTCGACTGTTTTTCCGGCTTCACCCCGATATGCGGCTCGCTCTTCCGCCGTTTGTCAGAATTAACTCACCAGTGTGACAAGGAGCGGCGTCGCTATTCTTACTCTCCTGGTGGCTCCTCCGAATGGAGACCTACAACCGAAATTATTGATAAAGCCGAGAAACTGCGACAGGATATGATAAACATGAGTACCCCACGATACAAGTACTGGAGGCACAGGACCGCACAAGAATGGAAACGAAGGGTAGCCACCAACAGAGCGTTTCAGCTCGCAGGGCTGATACATCTTTACAGGCGGGTGATGGGGAGGGAGTCTTCGGATCCGGAAGTGCAGTCAACCGTGGCTGCGCTGACAAACGAGTTGAACCAAATACCACGCAACGAAAAGTTCAGACGTGTGTGTCCAATTCCCCAGGAGCTCTTCACAGCAGGCCCGGCGCAATGCGAGGAGTTCCGCGCTCAGATGAAGACCTGCGAATGAAATGGAGTTAGAGGTTCGTGCCCCGAGTGACGTGTAGAGTTCAGCGCTTAGGTTACTAGTTGATGGCATGGGTAATGGGATGAATAGGTTTTGACAGTAAGCAAGCTCATGCCACGAGTATGGGAAGATAATCGCTGCAGGGCGGATGTCGCAAACAATCTGGTGTAAATTAACCACTTCACCCGTTAACATTTTCCTCAAACACCCACATATTTTGAGGCAGTTTGGTCTTATTGATTGGTGTAGAAAGTAAAGTATAAGCTGCTTACCTTCTATTAAGAACACATAGGCCGATACGATGTATTTTTGAAAGCGGATAAGTGTCGACTTGTTTTTGTCGTAACTAGCAGCAAGTCCCTGTTCTCTCTCGAAGACATGTAAAACTTTAAATCATGAAAGGACGTATTGAATTTGCAAATTTTCGGCTATCTCTCAGTACAACCAGGTCAAGATATCGGTGGGCAGAAATATATATATATATATCAATGCGGGGGTTTGCTTTTTCAGGATGGACAGTATCATGATTTTCTACATACTTTGTGAATCGCATTATGAGAGTATCAATATCTTTGAGTTCCCCAAAAATTCACTGCTAGGCCTTTGCTACTTTGCTAGCCGTTCGTCTCTATCTGCTGAGCATAGCTATACAGAGTAATACGCATAGCCGCACCTGTGTATAATACAGTGGCATAGTTGAAGGCGATGAATTGCTCTGCCCACCTTGCCCTATATAGGGGCGTACAATATTACCTTAGTTCATGAGCGATTGGAGGTCAACAGCCCAATCCAACCAATGATGTGCCATTGCTTCAAAGCACCGGGTAACCAAGGCTTCCTCCTCTTCTCGGATGTTAGCCTGGGTGACTAAATCCCGCAATGAAGATAGATACACCCCCAATGCACACAGCCAGCAAATGTAGAGAGCGCAAAGCAGATTCATATACAACCCGCTTTAAGAATCAAGGCTAACACTGAATGAAAAAAAATTCCAGAAACGAAATTGGTGGTAAACATTGTCGTGTATTCGCTTCACAATGAAGCGATATCAGTGTTAAATTGGCAGCCGTGAACCACCAACCGCGCAAGTGCGTCAGTGCTAAATATTCGGTGAGATGGCAAACTAGGTCAGCGCGGATGAGTAGACTCGCCCCTCTGGAGTGAACTAATTAATCGTGATCAACTCACAGATCCAGTGTCCAAACTCGCTCGTTAAGTGCCAACCTGCAATAGTGGCCCTTAAAGTTCGGAACGCAATATACAGCATTTCTTCTTGGTTTCATTGCCAGTCGACACCGAAAACGTAGCAGTGGCAGTAGCAGGGTTGAGATGATCACCGGAAACTGGGCCGGCCGCAAAAATGAATAGGGGGTAGAATGAAAACTTGGTGTGAGGACACCCAGTTTAGCCTGGCAGAACGCGAAAGGACTGATATTTATAGTAGTTAGGACAGTACAATTCGTCATTCATGTTTCATTCAGAAAAACGGCTTCGTGACCAGCCACACTGTTGGGGTCCTTCACTGTTTGGCCTAAGCTTGCGGCAACGAAGCAGATTAGGTATCCCAATAAGCAGCTTCATAAGTAGTGTGGTGTTGGAGATACTATATCTATGCGTATTAGCCGTCAGATTCAAAGCGCATAAATACGCACGATCTTGTGTCTCAAAGTCAAAACATCTCCCAGCGGAATCCAGTGAGAAGCAGCATCTGGAACTTTTTCAAACAGCTCTAGTATGTGTGCGGTTGTCTTCGCCCACTGAGAGCTCTTGATTCGCACCTGGGATGGATGGGGGTAGTTGGAGCAGGCAAGGTGCCATGATCAACCGCGCCAAAAATTGGATTGGAGAAATTAGTACTATCAATGGCGTTTGCTCGGGTTCCCGTGTCATTTTGTCCCCATACTAGTTCATTATAACACTTTGGGCGGGGCTATGAGACAAGCTGCCCTGCATGAGCTCCTCCTGGTGGATATAGAAATAGTAGAGTTGACTCAGATTATACACAGGGCGAAACTCAGTATAATCTACTACTGGTAAATGTTGACTTAGATTGGGAAGATTCGGCAAAGCTAGTTTCTGAAACTGACTAACTGGGTTAACAGAATCAAATCTTCATATCTCAACCCGAGTTTGTCATGTTGTTGACTGCTGCCAGCGGCTGGATCAATGTCGTAGAAATGATTTCATGATCTTTTTGACATCACACTAATTCAAGGCAGACATGAAATTGTGAGCATTATCATTTTTCCTACCAGAAGGAAGTTATGAGCTATATCTATTCTCAGTGTTAATTCCATTCAAGATCATGTAATTAATTCGTCACCTTCATACGGAGTACTTCAATCGTATCTACCTATTCGAATTTTTGACCTTACATCCAAGAACATTCATCATGCCTCCCGCCTACAAAAGACTTGATAGAGACCATTGCGCTTTTCTGTTCGTTGACCACCAGGTAGACTACGCCACATTATATTCTTGCATACTTTTTGTAGTCCCCCATCTGTTTTTCAGCTGCTGATCCGCTTCTCAAAAAAACAGTCTGGGCTCATCCAGCTGGTCCGCGACTTCGGCCCTCAAGAATTCCACACCAATGTTCTGGCTCTGGCAAGAGTTGCGAGCTACTTCAAAGCTCCAGCTATCTTGACCACTTCCTTCGAAACTGGCCCAAACGGCCCGATTGCCAAAGAGATTCCAGACATTCTTCCGGATGCCCCCGTGATTCGGCGCCCTGGCCAAATTAATGCAATGGATAACGAAGATTTTGTCAAGGCTGTCAAGGCAACCGGCAAGAAACAGATTATTATAAGGTACCTGAATTGTGGACCGCTTGAGAACTAAAAATATATTCTGACATCTAGCTAGCGGTGTGTTGACGGAAGTCTGTGTCGCCTTCCCTGCTCTCAGTCTGATAGAGCAAGGATATGATGTCTTTGTCGTTACCGACGCATCTGGCACCTTTGCCGAACATACCAGAGAAGCCGCTCACAAGAGGATGGTTCAAGCAGGGTGTCAGCTTCTAAACTGGGCGGCGGTTGCGGCGGAGCTTCACAGAGACTGGCGTCGAGACATTGAGGGATTCGGTGGGATTTGGCGTGACCATGTTCCCGGGTATTGGTGCTTGATTCAGAGCTACGAATCTGCGGGTAAGAGCGCAAGAAAGTAATTAACGTGGCTCGCGGCCCTGTTTAGTACTCAAATTGTTTCTGGGTGATCGATGAGTCTGCCTCTGATATACACCAGGCAGTGCAAGGAACGGGGAGAAAAAAGACTGCTGACTCGCTTTTTCTCTTTTCGCAATCCATGAAAAGTTCTAATCGTTTTCATTATCTTTCCTGTATATTCTTTCCTCCCTTGCGTATCTTGGGAGACATCTTCAAGGGCGAAGTGATTTGAGATGGGACCGTATTCCCACTAAGTTAAATATATATACCTTACGTAAATACTCTTGGGAAAATTGTGAAATGAGTAGGTAATCCTCAGCTCAAGAGTTGCTCAGCACTGATTGATTCGCTTTAACCTGACGAACGAAAAATCTGAGAGCGCAACTTCCTGATATCATTCAATGGACAGCAGCCATTGGGGCCTCAGAAGTCATTGGCGGGTCATCCAGAGATTGATGCATAGTAGGATCGCCTACTCCGTACAACAAATACCAATCAATACCAGCAGAAAACCTACTTCGTAGTAAATCAATGCATGTTAGTAAATATGATCCATGGGTGACCTCCCTATACAACCCCGTCGTCGCAGCACCATCGCGCCTCCGCCTCACTTCCACATCCTGCGCCTTGTGCGTGACAGCCGGATCATCATTGGCAAACCATATTTCCCAACCCACTGTACCCCGTTGGTACATCGTACTACCTCCGATTTGATACTCGGGCTTACGAGTTCGGCGGGGACGGGGACGGGGACGGGGACGGGGACGGAGCGTACTCTGTACTGTACAGTACTACTACATACTATCCATGTATCCGCGACTGGAAGGGCAGAGGCGGTGTTTCCGAAACTATTATTGGGTAATAGCTAATTGATTGTGCGGTGATTTATATACCAGTACAGGAGAATGCAGAAATAGAGCAGGCCGCATACCTGCAACTGTCAACGTCTGGTGGAGAATTTTACCAGGAGGTGGGGCGTGTGTGTGGGTCGTCGATGATCGCCAGGGGCCGTGGACGAGTACGAGAAAGGGAAAAGCGTCTATTTAAGCGCCGCCCTCTCCATTTTTTTTTTTTTTCCCTCCACCAGTGTTTTGGAGAACATAGCTATTTAAATACTAGTTAACCATCGGGTAAACTTGGTAGATTTTTGTTGCACGCTCAGCACCCATCTGTCAAGGAATATCCAGCAGGAAACCCCCCCTAACAGAAATAAGAACAGAAATAAGACACGACTGGAAGGCGACTTAGAAATCTTGTTTGTAGCATGACTGCTAAATTGTCTGTTGTTCATCTTTACTGCTACTCTATGCGGCCTGCATTCTCCAGAAGCCGACCTTTGCTCTCGTTGCATTCTGTCATACCTTACTATCCGCAACGATTTAATGGAACCCAGAGAATGAAGTTCTCCCAACTAATATCCCCCCTCACATTTCCGAGCTCCGGATTTGACTTGATTGACGCCTCTGAAAATATTGAAGAAGAAACCCTTCCAAATTATAAGGCGGAGAAGTATTACCCGGCTCAAATAGGTGAAGTTTTCAACAACAGGTATCAAATTGTTGGGAAACTAGGATATGGAGTGACATCAACTGTATGGCTCTGTCGTGATCTATTGTGCGTTCAATTATTTATCATGTTGTTATAGTCCAGATTAAGTCTAATATGCTAACTTCAACTTTACTAACTACTGGTAAGCCTCGACATGTTGTGCTAAAACTTTGTGTTTCCTCCTCAAAACCAAATCATGAGATTGACATCTATAGTCATCTCAATGCCGTTCAATCTCAATCTGATCATCCCGGCAAAAACCTCTTTCGACAGCTATACGACTCATTCGAAGTGAGTGGCCCAGATGGCACTCACGTGTGCCTTGTTCAACAACCATTGGGATTGAGTTTGGAGCAGATGCTCGACCTTCGGCCTACTGGGACTCTGGCTATACAACTTTTAAAACCTCCGTTACGACAAATCCTGGGCGGACTTGACTTCCTACATTCAGCTAACATCGTGCACACAGATCTCTAATCCAGAAATATGCTCCTTGAGATTGACGATCCGAGTGTGTTCTCAATATTTGAAGAGGCTGAATTGGAACAACCCGCACCGAGAAAGGTTGTCGGCGATCGCGTCATTTACAAAAGCCGGCGGATTCCCCGTACACGATGCCTTCCTATCATAACAGATTTTGGAGAGGCCAGGCTCGGAGATGAAGAACACAGAGGACAAGATATCATGCCAGATGTCTACAGAGCACCAGAGGTTATTCTCAAGATGAATTGGGATAATAAAGTTGATATTTGGAGCATTGCTATGGTGGTCCGTGGCAATTAACCTTCATTATATTTTGACAGGCTTAGTTGACATGTCTTCAATTCAACTCTTTTTTGGTCAGTTTTGGGATCTTGTAGCTGGGCGGACCCTCTTCCAAGCCAGGAATGATCAGCAGCTTCTGGACGATACAGTCCACCTTTCAGAGATGGTTGCTATCATGGGGCCTCCTCCCAGGGAGTTTCTGGAACGAAGTGAGATGAGCTCAATCTGGTGGGACAAGAATGGTATGTTAACACATGTTCAAATGTAGTACAGAGTGGTGGACCTCGTATTTTCCGCTAACACATTGACAACACATCCAAGGTCAATGGAGAGGCTTTGCACCCATCCCTGACATCTCCCTCGAACGGCTTGCGGAAGATCTCGAGGGAGAGAACAAAAAGGGATTTCTGGAATTTCTTCAGAGGATTCTATGCTGGTTGCCTGAGGAAAGGCCGACTGCGGAAGAGCTCGTATTTGACCCCTGGTTGATGGAGGGGCTTAATTTAAGAAAACCTACCTAGTGCAAGAAGACTCTCTTTTCTGGCAGAAGCCATCGGGGAAAGATGGAGAAACAGAGCAATTGTAATACTATCGGTGCGTTCGGTTGCATTTCAATGTCTTTGGTTGAATAAACAAGCCCAAGCTCTAATGTGCCCAACAATTGCAAGGTCGCTGTTTTTAAACAATCAAAAATATACCTCTTCATGCCAGATACCTACTACGCAGCGAAATCCTGGAAGGTTCCGTTAATGCAAAATGCAAAATAGTGAATCTGTGGAATTTTTCCTGCAAAAAAACCCTGCATACAAAGAGAAATAACTAACTCTACACTGTTCTTGACAAATGTTGTCAAATTCCGAGATAAGATGGCTGCCATGCTCATTCAGAATACGAAGAATACTATAAGTGTTAATTCTACATGAATTTTCTGCAGAAATAAAAACTTCTAGTAAGTCATTTTATTTCTATCTCATCTGTGGTTCAATTATGAGAGCTAATATCAAGTCTTCAGTGATCTGGGAGCCGTTTTCAAACCATTGACTCTTAAAAAATCACGTACGGAAATAAGACTCACTCAATCACAGTCTTTTCATTCTCAATTTTCATATTGTAAACAGCTTTGCTCTACTACTATAGCACCTCGCTACCACGGAGTAGACATAACTTTGATAATTATACAACGCTTCATTGCAAATTCAACTTTATTAATGTTAAAATATATACTAATATATATCTTCAGTCTGAATTCTGTGCTCAGCAATTGCATTTCTCAGAATCTTAAATTTGTAAATTCTGCTTAACTCTACTCTGTAATATCTGCACAGATTGACTTCTTGTTGATTACTGTAGTGTCGAGCATTTTAGCAGCATTGAAGCTTCATACAGTGCTTAACAGTATCCCACACGTGAGGAGTACTAGTGAGTAGAGACTAAAATGTATGAATATTTTTCAAGGACAGTTATCCTGAATACTTAAAAGTCCCCCCCACCCAATATCCATATGTAGAGTTTCTTGTACGGAGTATTTTTATTGTGCATTGGAGGCATAATTGCGCGTTGAAGTGGTGAACTAAATCAAAAAGTTGAAAGTAATTTTAATTTGACTGCTCTCTCGGTGATGAATTACTTTATATAAACATGCATATATATACGGAGTATATACAGATATATATATGCGTGCAGTGGATAAAAACAGATATATTTAATACCTAGGTCAGTCATGCGAGAAAAACCCACCACCGCACCACCCCCCCCCCCAACGCCGGCTCTATCCATCTCGGCATGCACAAAAATATTAGAAGTGGAAGCAAAGGAGAACAGGAGGTTGGGAACCAGGCCCATTAAACATGACCACTTGATATTTCCAAGACGCGAAAAACACCAAAAACAAAAAAACAAAAGAACAAAAAAAAAAAAAAAAAAAAAAAAAAAAAAAAAGTTGAAAAAAAAAAAAAAAGGGAGAGTTTAAGGAAGCAAAACAGAAATCAA
>LGRN01000256.1:0-37976 GCA_001883825.1 Emergomyces pasteurianus Ep9510
TATTGTTTTCAGAAGATCTTTTGGCGAATGAGTCTTGTTTCGTTATTTTCCCTGGATCGGCCCGTTCTTGTTTTTATATTTTGTTTTAGACAGAGTGTGTTTGAGATTTTTTTTTTTTTTTTGCCTTGACTGTTGACACTGTAGAATAAGAGTACCAAATACCAGGTGAAGTTTCAATTTGTTTATATATTCATTTTGTGGGCCATTTCTCCATGCTTGATTCTGCAGGGTGGGTGGCCTTATCGCAGTAAACTCAGAGCACTCTGCGTCAGAGAAGCATCTGAGTCCAGTTGAGATTACTCCGTAAGGCGGAATGGAATGAATCCCTGGCCAGGACGAATATATGGATTGTTAAGGGTTTTTGCTCCAAAGCCAAATCGGCCTCCATTCCAGCAACTTTTGCGCCACATCCAACTGTTTTCTCACTCAAAATTCGTCCTCTGCTTTGAAAGAAGTTGGTACGCGGTTTCAGGCTGGATTGCGCCGTACCTTCAGAATATTTTCCAGCATTGGCATGCACACAGCAAAGCAGAAAATCGAGCACTTTTTGGGCAAAATATTGGATTGAATCCCATTCTCTCGTTTTGATTAGAGCTGCCGGCCTAAACAAACACCACATACAGCTTTAACTCGGGTGAGGAGCTTGATGAGAACGTCATGGTCGAGAGGCGGGTGGAGAAAAAGTGGATTGTGTGCTTCGTATGTAGCAGGCGCCGTACTGGATGATACAACCTGCGCAGGCACCAGGGGTGTTCAATGACTGGTCACTAGCTCCAGCCGTGCCCAGGCAGACCAGCCGATTCGAGGCACTAACTGGTAGATAGCGCGCTGGGGCCTCACAAGATAGCGTAGATGAATATGCCTAAAATGCGGAGCTGGGCATTACATGAAACCGACGTCATGGGGCTGGGAGGAGAAGACGGGAAACGCAACAATATATGATGATTTCTTACGGAGTTCTCCGTACATGGAGTATTCCGACAGAGGTCGTATATACGGAGTATACCCAGACAAGGAAGCCGGGCAATTCTAGGACCTTGCGAGGTTTCTACCAACACAAGGCGCTGAGTCAGAACCAGCCGCTGCGGCAAAGTTCCAGCGACTTCGCCAAGATTCCAGAGGAGGCAGCGCCAAGCCAGTTTCTGACTAATCAATGGTCCCCCGCCGACTTCGCCTCCAACCAACCAACCTGGTGGCCCGCTGAGTTTATACTTAAACCTCCCAGCCGCCGTCTTCCTTCCTTTCTCTCTCTCCTCTTCATCTCTCACCCATTCCACGTTTCTGCCCTCCCAACTCATTCCTAGATATTTCATCTATCGATTCTGTGTCCCTCATCTACCGCGACTTGCAAAGTTCCCCCGATCTGTTGCAAAGGACGATATACCCCCACTCTTCTCTCTGTTACTGAGTCATTTGAGTCATCGTCATATACCATTCTCTGAAACATCTCGCCTTAGACCGCCACCATGCAGATTTTCGTGAAAACTCGTAAGTTTACCTCTCCCTCACTCTTTAAACAAATACTTGAAATTCATCTTGATGTAACAGATCGCTAACATACTGTTCTTCCTGGCTGCAGTTACCGGAAAGACCATCACTCTCGACGTTGAGTCAGGTGATACTATCGACGCGGTTAAGTCCAAAATTCAGGACAAGGAGGGTATCCCTCCTGACCAGCAGCGTCTTATCTTCGCAGGAAAGCAACTGGAAGACGGCCGTACGCTGTCAGATTACAACATCCAGAAGGAGTCTACCCTCCATCTGGTGCTCCGTCTTCGTGGAGGAATGCAGATCTGTATGTCTTTGACAAATATATCTAACTAGTTTTCTCTCCGAGAGAGAGAGAGAGAGAGAAAAGAAAATAGTCACTAACACAATATTGAACACAGTCGTCAAAACCCTCACTGGCAAGACCATTACCTTGGAAGTGGAATCTTCGGATACCATCGACAACGTAAAGAGCAAAATTCAAGATAAAGAAGGCATCCCCCCGGATCAACAACGTCTGATTTTCGCTGGAAAGCAGCTCGAAGATGGCCGCACGTTGTCGGATTATAACATCCAAAAAGAATCCACACTGCATCTTGTCCTTCGTCTCCGCGGTGGAATGCAAATCTTTGTAAAGACGCTGACCGGCAAAACTATTACTCTCGAAGTCGAAAGCTCAGATACCATCGACAACGTTAAAAGCAAAATCCAAGATAAAGAGGGTATCCCACCAGACCAGCAACGACTTATCTTTGCCGGAAAACAGCTTGAGGATGGCCGAACACTCTCGGACTACAATATCCAAAAAGAGTCCACACTCCACCTTGTTCTTCGCCTCCGTGGCGGTATGCAGATTTTCGTGAAAACTCTGACCGGCAAAACCATCACACTCGAAGTCGAGAGCTCTGACACAATCGACAACGTAAAAAGCAAAATTCAAGATAAGGAAGGGATCCCACCAGATCAGCAGCGTCTCATTTTTGCTGGTAAGCAGCTGGAAGATGGTCGGACGCTTTCTGACTACAACATCCAGAAGGAGAGCACTCTCCATTTGGTGTTGAGATTGCGGGGTGGTCACTAAATATACCCCTGTCGTTCCTTTTCTTTAGTTTTTTCTTCTTGTCTTGTCTCTTTTTCCTACAGCTGGGGAAATAAAATCACCGGCCTTGGCGTCTAGGTAGGGGGGATTGATTTTTTTAATGAACGATTTTAACCACAAATTATGACACCGGATGCATTCATTTATATTAGCTAGCTACAACTTCTTTAACCTCCTACTCTTACCCTTATTGATTTTATATCTCTTGCGTAGTATACTTGTAGATACCAGTGCAGAATTTTCTCCCCTAGTTGCCACCTAAATCTTCGCTGTAGAGCCTAAGAGTCCTTGCATATGGCTGCTGGGTTACGTCACTGATCACGTGATGTACTGTACATACATTGATCCATCCCTGATATCAACGAGCAGAAGCTGTCACGATCTTTCTTTATCAACCTTCCTTACATTGCTTGCAGTGGACCACATTATACCCAGCCCGCCATCACAGCTAAATTTTACGAATTAAAAAAATATATATAATAAATAAATAAAAAAGCACACAGGCTCTCTCTTTAAGCAGTGATGGCGTGAAATATAATTGCTTTGGTATATTTATAATATTAGGGATGCCCTTATACTTCTATCATATTTTCCTGGAATTGTTAGCTGGTGGTACTGCTCCGGACAAGCACCTTCAAATCCACGACGATTATAACTACCGCCCTCATCCTCACTCGCATTCACAGTCACAGTCACAGTCACGTTCTCCCTCTCACCTTTCTCAGTCACAGCTTGACAACTCAGACAGTAATATCACGCTGCACACTCTCTCCAACGCGCTCCAACCTTTCCGGAATAAGAAGCGGTTGAGAGGTGCTGGCAAAGGGCCGCGCGGCGATAGTCGCCATAGCCTTAATAATAACGGTCGTTACTTGAAGAGGAAGGGTAATAGAGGGGATTACTGCAACGGGAATATCGGTCACAATAGCACCGGCGGGGAGATTTATCAGAATTCTGTTAGCCTTGGTGGCAGTGGAAGTGAAGGGAATTGTGGTGTGAGGGACGTTGGTGAGTTTCTTTTCTTTCCTTTCCTTTCCTTTTCTTTTCCCTTCTTTTCTTTCTTTTTTTCCATTTATTCTTTTTTAAGAAATATGTTTGTGTTAGTGTTATATATTTGGGTTTCCTTGTGTGAGGTTCGGAGGTTGTGTTGGCTAACTGGATGTATTTGCTCTTTTTTATTTCCTTTTGAAATAATAGGCAATTATACGAACGGCCTTCTTCAATGTCGAGCTTCATTGGGGACTTTTACACCTACTCCTACTGCTACAAATATATCTACGACCCCAGCGGCAGCCACAGCTCGCTCTCCCCCATCCGAGATAGCTGGCGCTCTTCAACAGCAACTCGATGAGTCAGCTGCGAACTCCGCATCATCTACTACAACTGCTTCTTTTTCCAAACTTGCAAGCGACAAACGCCTCGATCAAATCTCCATCGAGAGCATCGACATGGTTGTGCCAGAGCAAAACCAGAACCGGAAGCAAATCCAGGTCCACAACCAGCAACGGACAGACACCAACCAACAACACCAAGAACAACAACATAGTAAAGGCAGCAACAGCAGCAACCAAATAGCGAAGGGCATCGGTACCAGCGTTCTTGGCGGCCTAGCCACAAAGGGCAGATATGTCCCACTCGACCAGAAGGCCTCAGATCCAGCATGGGGCATCGTACACTTGTACCGTGATGTGGAGGATACCTCTGCGCTCTACAAGGATGACGATGACCCGTCGTTTCTGAAAGGGTCGGCGCTGACGCGGAGTTCGATGATTGATGGCAATAGCAATAGCAATTTTGAAAGGAAATATGGCAGTGCCGATGTCCTGGCTGGGGAAGCGGAGGCTGGTGAGTCTGGAGGATCTGGATCATCGGCAACGACAGCGGTGCCTTCTGCGGAGGATTGTACGACGTTATGTATCCTTGCGGTGCCATCGTACATGTCTCCGTCGGACTTTTTGGGGTTCGTGGGTGAACAGACGAGGGATGAGGTTAGTCACTTTCGAATGATTAGAACGGCGCGGGCGAATCGGTATATGGTTTTGATGAAGTTTCGGAGCGGGAAGAGGGCGAAGGAGTGGCAGCGTGATTGGAATGGGAAGGTGTTTAATTCTATGGAGGTGAGTAGAACTTTTTGGATGTGGGATTGGAAAGGGCTCTCCCGTGTTTTTTAGAAGGCCCTTCCCCCCTGCTTAGTCGAGATGTTTGCTAATGATTAATTCCATTTTTTCCTTCATGTTACTTTTTACAGCCTGAAACCTGTCACGTTGTGTTTGTGAAAACTGTTGAGATTCAGGTCGAACCACCTGGAACAGAGAGTAAGTTTCCGGATATGAATAATGATCCCTTTACGCCCGCCACGACGGATCATACCCGGATATCCTCAACCTCGTCACCCGCTCAATCCGGTAACCTTCCTTCGACCTCCCTGTCTACAAAACCGTTGGCACCGCCAACACCATCACTAATAGAGCTGCCGACTTGTCCTGTCTGTCTGGAGCGCATGGATGAGACGACAGGCTTACTTACGATCATTTGCCAACATGTTTTCCACTGTACATGCTTGCAAAAATGGAAAGGCAGCGGATGCCCCGTTTGCCGGTATACGCAAGACGAATATGGCAAGCGAGCAGCCCAGACGTTTGATTTGGACCAAGGCCCCACAGAGTGTCAAGTCTGCCATTCGGAAGTGAATCTTTGGCTGTGTTTAATATGCGGCAACATTGGATGCGGCCGTTACGATGAAGCACATGCCTTTGCGCACTTCAAGGAGACTTCTCACGCCTTTGCCATGGACCTTGCCTCGCAGCGTGTATGGGATTATGTGGGCGACGGTTACGTGCACCGGATCATTCAAAATAAGTCAGACGGCAAGCTTGTCGAACTACCCGCCGCGGGCGAGAGTGCGCTGGACCCACCCGATTGGGCTGATGCTGTCCCCCGTGAGAAGCTGGAAAACATGAGTGTGGAATACACGCACCTGTTAACGAGTCAGCTGGAAAGCCAGCGAACATATTTCGAAGAAGTCGTGGAGCGAGCGGCTGATAAAGCATCTGTCGCGAGTGCTGCTGCCACTGCTGCCCAAGAGGCTGCGGAAGCGGCGATGAAGAACCTCTCCACGCTGCAGGCGCAGTATGACACTCTTGTCAAAGAGACGATACCGAATCTCGAGCGGGATAAGGGTCGTGCGGAGCGGCGGGCGGAGAAGTTTGAAACTATGGCGCATCGAATGGAGAAGGAGTGGCGCGAGGAGAAGGCTATGAATGGCAGTTTGCTGGAGAAAGTTGAGTTCTTGAGTGGAGAAGTGCAGAAGTTGACGACTGCGAACGAGGATTTGCGGGAGCAGAACCGCGATTTGAGTTTTTTTATTAGTGGAACGGAAAGATTGAAGGACCAGGGGGAGGATGTGATTGAGGGGACCCTTAGCGTTCCGGAACCGGAGGATGGGGGCGGAGCGGCGAGGAGGAGGAAAGGGAAGGGGAAGGGGAAAGGGAAAGGAAGGAAGTAGGGTTGAGGGATTGTTTTCCTTTCTGTGCTATCGTGCTCTGTTCTTCGTGTGTACTTATAAAGTGTATGCACGTACATAACAAGCTCGGGTTTGTCGTTATAGAGGGGAAATTTGCTTAAATTCTAGAAACGGGGTGTGAACAAGAAGAGAGGGGAAACGAGAAGAATTGAGCTCTGGAAGCTGATAATTTTTATCCCACCAGTATCGCGGCGCGGCGCCCCTTGAAACGGGGTCGATTGCAGATTTCAGCAGCCTGCTACGGCTGCTGAACTTGCTCACTTACTTCCCCCCATCCACCCCCCACCACAATTCGAGATTTTGTTTCTAAAAACTGAAAATCCGGTTCTCTATCCGCTCTATGCGCTCAAAATTCGATGCTTTCGATGTGCAAATGAGATGGCATGCAGTTGATGGTCATCCAGGCCAGCCTGCCTGAAGGGCGAGAGAAAATGCATGATCCCCCCACGCTATAGTTGATCCCCAACTTGCCCCAAGCCCGCGCTCGCTGTTATTGTTTAGGATTAGAGTGTTATACTTTTAAGGGTCTGTGCATATGCATGAATCATAGACGAGGCAAGGAGGGTTCGAAAATTTGTATATCATGTACGATAATGGTAGAGATGCATGTACGGTGTACGATGTTGATAGTGTGTATATATGTATCTACTGGATATGGATTATATATAACAGAAGGTGAACCAAAAGATCTAAAAACTATAAATTGCTGCTTGTATAATATATAATCAAGCGTCAGCTGCGGATTTGCTAGCTCTCTTGTTTGCGATTAGGTTCCATCATTCTGTGCCCATTCATATCCTCGACACCTTTCCTCCCACCCCGTTTTTCTCCTGCCACGTTTAAAACCAGCCTGGTGCCTTCTACATGCTATTATATGGATCGATGTTCCTACAGATAAACCCCACACTACGCAAGGCCCGAATCTAGATATACGATAAGCTGGAGAGTGTACCGTGAGGAGTCTAGATTGTCTGCGGGGGTCCGTGTGCCTCCTATTTCTTCTTGCGTTTTGTTTTTGGCTTTGTTCGTCGTTGTTTCCTCTCTTCCCTTTTCTCTTGTTTCGAGATAAGAGGATGACTGGAATTCAAAATGGGACTGGTTTGGAGTGGTGTGATGTTAATGCCAAAGGGAGAATAACAATTGCTGCTTTATATCACGCTGCCCTCTTTTCACCCTAGATACATAGCTGTTAGTTGGGTTCTTAGTGTGTAGATGAAGGGATCTTTTGATGAAGCTTTAGTGAGAGAGGCTGGGAGGGAAATCTTCCAAAAGAAAACAAGAACCCAGGCGGGAGTGAGAAAATTGTGGGAAAGGACTATGGGCGGAAAGGTTGTATGCGGATGAACCAAGCAATGCTGATAGGTTGTTGTCGGTGCATCATACCTACCTACAAACAGGACAGAAAGGGAGTTAAGTTGTGGTTGAGTGTGCTTCCATGCATACTAATTGCTTTTTCCGGCTTTTGGGGTTTTTTGAGTGTGGGGGGGTGCGCCAGGTGTCGGGTGAGGAGGAGATATTCACCAGCACTGACAGACCAACAAGAAGTCCGCCCTTCCGTATAATCCATAATGGGATGGGATGGACAAGACTATGCAGCTGGTACAAAGTAGCTCACGCAAGCATTCAGTCTAGCGAATGGGAGGGGTGTTGCGGCGGTCCCCTCCCAAATGCATGATTTTGATACATCTCCGCAAACATTTGTAGGTGGTCTTCCTTGAGAGTATGGATGCTACCAATCGATCCTAGTGTTTGTGAGTCGGATAAATCGAAAAAAAAATCCCCAAACCATCTACATCCTTCTGTTGGCGGTTATTTAGAGCAATATTGCATCTTCATACTATGCAATGCCTCCCTCCTCTTCTCCCCGCCCCCGATGCCGGAGATAAAGGACGCCAGATTCCCTTTGTAATTAGCGTCCACACCGGCCGCCGCCAGGCACCCCGCGCTAAGATACAAAACGAATCTTGGCACGCCAAGACATCTCCGCCGCTCAGGTCGCCCTGCCCATGCACGATGACGTGAAACATGCTCCATCACTCATGCCAGGCGGCGTCATGATTGGTTTCCGGGGTGTTATTCTGGGCCTTGTTTTCCCGACCGGCGTGCTTGGATCAGCGGGCTGTGGATCACGTGGCAATTTCCCTCCCCGCTCGCCAATAGGAACAGGCTTGGCCCTCTTGGCTTCGGAGGACGAGTACTGCGTAGTTGTCCGCGAGAGAGGAGAACAGACAGGGGTCGGGAAGGCTGTTTTTGCTTTGGGGAGAGTGTCAGCGGAATCTCTTGAGATGGCGGCGCACGGTGGAGGCAAATAGATTCAAGTGGAAGAAAGAGGAGAAATAAAATAATAAGTGTTATGCCGAAGTATACTACGCAGTACAAACCTTCAAGTCAGTACTCACAGAAGTACTCTGCAGGTACTCCGTACTTGCTGTGCAACATAGACACTGCCAATTGGCTTTCCGAGTTCTGGTCCCGCCCTCCGAGAACCAAGTCGTGGCGAGCGCCAACACGGCAGGGAAAATTGTTGTCGGTAGGTGACAACCAGACAACAGCTGCCAAGGACACCAATACCCTTCTGAACAACTTCGAGACGCTAAGATGATTAAAATTCCGACAAAAAACGCCATGCAAGACACAAACAAACTTTGGAATTTAATACATAAACGAATTATGAAAGCTGCCCGGATCCATGTATGCCATTTGCTGATGGTTTGAGTTTGCTAGTGCGGAAACTTCCCCAATGCCCAGCCACTGGGATAATTTGGCAGCAATTTTGGCCAGTCATCCACATTCATTACCGTCTATGTCTGTACTCAAAACTTAGTATGTATGATATTCGCGAAAATGTGCTTGTGGGGTGGTGCGTCAACTGATAATAATGTGATTAAGTAACAGGATGAGGGAATCTTGCAGGGGGGAAACAAATAATGAAGCTGACCCCGGTGGAATGAACAGCCTGCCACGCAATTGATGGACATTTCACGGCAGTCGCCAAGAGCCAAGATTTCCCACTGGTCTATTACGTTCTATTACCCATGGGTCCGTCGGAGGCCAAGGACCTAGGGTAGCGGCGGCGGAGGAGGAAAAGAGAGGGAGGGGGGACGATATAGCCTCGAGACACTCAGCTTCCGCGTTAGATTTTAAGATCCCGGCGGCGATTTATAAAGCTGTCGACGTTCCCACTCCAGCTTTGATCTTGCCCTTTTTCTGCTTCTGCTCTGGTCAGACAGACACGCCTCTGCGGAGTTCTCTTTCCCTCCATTACAATTATCAACTTTTAAACTTTTGCCTAGATATTTAGATTGTTGGCACGAGGAAACTCCTGTTCCCGATCTGTTCATTCCTTGTATTCTCTTCTTCGTTCCTGCACCCCGTTTTAGCAGGGCAGGTTATGAATACTATTTGATATTGATATCAAATCAATCTGCAGCTATATACCTATATGATTCATCTGGGTATTACAACGAAATTAACTCCCATAGAGTCGCTGATAGTCTCTAACTCTTTTTAGACTTTCTATATATATAGACTTTTGTCTGGTACGTCATTTTATGTACCTCTTTTTTACTGCCCCAAACCACCCATACTAACCCTTGCGCCTTTCGCCCGATTTTAAATAGATCTATATACCGAATGGGTCCGCTGACCCAACATCCTTTGGTTATTCAAGCCCCGAATCTCTCTGCACCCCTTTTTGGGCCGCTCCACGTTTCTACCTCGTTTGACTACGGCTAAGAACAGCTCTAACGAGTCCACTTATACAATTTATAACCAAATCTTCTTCGATACCTCGCTACCTAAGCGAATAAAAGAAGCCGGGTTGTATATAACAATAGGCTGGTCTCTGCAAGATGGGAGGCCGCGAGAGCAACGCCAAACAGGAGTATGAGAAACACCCTTTTCTACTTTCTATTGATGATGTGGCCAAGCTCTTCAATACAAACACGGAAACTGGCTTATCGGATGCCAACATCGTGAAACTCCAAGCTGAATATGGGCCTAACCGCTTGGAAGGAGAAGGGGGTGCTAAGTGGTATACTTTGCTGGGGAAACAAATTTCAAATGCTATGATCCTGGTACGTCCCTTCGATTATTACAACCCCTGTATGCTCTTTTCTCTCATATTCCCATCACCTTCCCAATGAAGCTTTCGACAGAGTGTTGTTGTTTCACTACGGCTGCGTTTTACGTTGTTTAAGTCTCCACTCCGCCCTCTGATGGTGCTTTGGTAATTTTGCCATGTACGGTACTTTTAGACGCTGGATGTGGGGGATCGAAGTGAACGTAGTTCGCCAAATGATTGGTAGTAGATGATTTTTTGTCCTTACTTATTTTTTTTTTTTTTTTTTTTTTTTTTTAAAAGAAAAAGAATAATTTGTCTATGTGACTCCCAAGCATTTATGATATCCCAAAACCCCTCTTCGCCTACCCATTGCCCTGCCCATGATCTTGGATTTTTGGAACTTCCTTTTGTACAACCATGTTTTGGGAACTATATAGTAATCATACTCTTTTTCGGACCAGGTCCTCGTTTTAGCTATGGCCCTCTCGTACGGTGTCTCTGATTATGTGGAAGGAGGTGTGATTACCGCCGTTATCGTGGGAAACGTCCTTATTGGCTTCTACCAAGAATTCAAGGCAGAGAAGAAGATGGACTCTCTCCGATCCCTCTCTTCGCCCTCCGCCACTGTGATTAGAAACGGTCATGAAACAACAATTCCCTCGGGTGAAGTGGTGCCTGGTGATATTGTTCAGATCAAAATGGGAGATACTGTTCCAGCCGATCTTCGACTCTTTGAATCCATGAATCTTGAGTGCGACGAAAAGATCCTAACTGGTGAAGCTGCTCCGGTAGCTAAGGAAACCGATTTCAGCCCCACGGGGAGCGAACTGGAGACTGGCGTCGGAGACCGCCTAAACATGGCTTACTCGTCTTCAACCGTCACCAAGGGTCGGGGTCGGGGCATTATCGTTTTCACCGGCATGTATACTGAAATCGGAAAAATAGCACAATCCATGCAAGGCAAAAAGCGTAAGGCTGGCCGTTCTATGTCTCGAAGGAAGTATGGAAATTTTCAGCCATTCAAAGGTGGCGCTCTTCGTATGTGGGACCGCATAGGGAAATTTCTTGGGCTCACGGAAGGAACACCGTTGCAAATAAAACTTAGCAAGTTGGCTTACGTACTTTTCGGATGTGCTCTCCTGCTTGCTATTATCGTCTTCGGTGTTAATCGCTTCGACGTTACAAATGAGGTGGCAATCTATGCAATTTCAACTGGTATATATTGACATCCACTTTGCGCGTTTTGTTGCAGCATCATGATTTATTGATCTCTAACATTTTTTTTTTTACCTTAGGTATTGCCATCATTCCCGAGTCCCTTATCGCTGTCCTAACAATCACTATGGTTGTTGGCATGACCCAGATGAGAAAGCGGAAAGTGGTTGTACGGCAACTAAGTGCGCTTGAGGCTTTGGGTGGTGTCACTAATATTTGTTCTGACAAAACGGGAACGCTTACTCAAGGTCAAATGGTGACCCGCAAAGCCTGGGTTCCAGGTGTTGGAATATATAGCCTCCACAAATCCGATGATGCCAATAACCCGACTCGTGGTACAATCACTTTAGGCCAACCTCCAGCATCAAAGCAGGAAGCTGAGCTGGAACGAGAACGCAAGCGTGCTGAGCAAGACGCATTGCGTTCTGCCGCTGGCTTGAAATTTGATATCCCTGCTGAAAAAGAGGAACGCGACCAACGTCGCATTGAGGAACGTAATGAAACGTCCTCTGAAAAAGGCGACGTTCTTGAAGAGGATGCGCTTCCCGAGATGGTTCCTGAACTTGAGGCATTCGTTCAATCCGCCGCGTTATGTAATTTAGCAACAGTGAGACGTGATGCGGAATCCGACAGTTGGCAGACCATGGGTGACCCTACTGAGATTGCGCTCCAAGTGTTTGCGCACCGATTCAGTCTTGGGAAGAAGGCCCTAGAAACCGAACATGGTTGGAAGCAACTGGCCGAGTACCCCTTTGATAGTAGTGTCAAACGTATGTCAGTTATCTACCGCCATGCCGATGAACCTGAAACTGTTATTTTCACAAAAGGCGCTGTCGAAAGGATCCTCGACCTTTGCACAAATGTTGGGCTGGGAGAACATCAGGAGCCAATGACTCAGAAAAATAAAGAGGGAATCCTCGAGCAGATGAACTTTCTTGCCGAACAGGGCCTACGCGTACTTGGAATTGCACAAAGGGCTGGTCCTGCTGAATTCGACTCTCATTCCCAAATTCCGCGAGAGGAAATCGAGAAAGACTTGACTCTTCTTGGCTTGGCTGGTTTGTATGACCCCCCTCGATTAGAAACTAAGGACGCTGTCAAAGGTATGCTTCACCCAAAAATATTTTAAACTTACGAATATTGTGAAAGTTGCTAACCACCATTACTTAGAATGTACCATGGCTGGGATTCGTGTCCACATGCTTACCGGTGACCATCCATCAACTGCCACCGCCATTGCAAAGGAAGTTGGTATCCTTCCGCGCAACCCCGGAGCACTATCGACGGAAGAAGCTGGCTCGCTGGTGAAAACTGCAGCAGAGTTCGACGGTATGACGGATGAAGAAATCGATGCGTTGCCTTCTCTCCCGTTGGTAATCGCACGGTGCGCCCCGGATACAAAAACGCGAATGATCGCTGCTCTCCATCGTCGCCATCGATACTGCGCCATGACTGGAGATGGAGTCAACGACGCCCCATCACTACAAGCTGCCGACGTTGGTATCGCTATGGGGATGGCCGGTTCAGACGTAGCTAAATCTGCCTCTGACATTGTTCTCACGGACGATAATTTCGCCAGCATTGTCAACGCAATTGAGGAAGGTAGACGCATGTTTGACAATATCCAGAAATTTATTCTCCATCTCCTCACTTCAAATGTGGGAGAAGTTGTACTCTTAATTGTCGGGCTTGGTTTCCAGGATAGGACCAAGACCTCCGTCTTTCCTCTTTCACCACTGCAGATTCTATGGATTAATATGTTGACATCATCATTCCCTGCGTTTGGCCTCGGTCGTGAGAAAGCCAGCATGGATGTGATGCATCGTCCTCCGCATGATACCAAGAAGGGTGTCTTCACTTGGCAAATCATCGCTGACATGGTAATTTACGGTGTCATCATGGGAGCCTGTACGCTTCTCACATTCGTTATCGTTGTCTACGGTGTCGGGAATGGAACGGATGACCTAGGGATCGATTGCAACCGTTCTTCCAATGATAGCTGTCATGTCGTGTTCCGTGCCCGCGCTGCTGTCTTCGCCGAACTCACATGGCTCATCCTCATATCTGCGTGGGAATTCAAACATCTTCGCAACAGCATGTTCAATCTAGATCCGCTGCGCGACCGCAGCGAGGACCGCTTCCCTTCTTTCCCGTTCATTCACGACATCTGGGAGAACAAATTCCTCTTCTGGGCCGTGGTTATTGGGTTTGTCTCGGTCTTCCCCGCGGTATATATTCCCGGTCTAAACACCCAGGTTTTCAAACACCGCGGTATAACCTGGGAATGGGGGCTGGCATTTGGATCCATATTTATATTTGTGCTTGGCGTTGAGGCGTGGAAGATGGTTAAGCGAAGGACCGGTTGGTTTGCCGAGGGAGAGGACTATGGCAGCGCTGTTGGATTGAGCTTGCGACGACGCTGGCCAAGTCACGAGTTGGGTCTCAGACAAGGATTTTTCTCCTTTGCTCGCACAATGACCAGGGGAAGCGAGAAGAGTTTGGGCCCGGAGAGTGAGAGATCCAGCGTTAATGGAAGAGATGCCAATAATGCCCGTGTACGGGGGGGAAGTGCACATGCTCCTGCCCCCCGCCGAGTGACGGAGGAGGTGTGACGATACGATACATTTAAGGGGAAATGGATGCAAAAAGGCATATATGCTATTTCCTATACCTCTATTTCCCTCTCTCCCTCTCTCTTTTCATTTTTCATTTTCATTTTTTGGTATGGGATTTCCCTTGATTTTAGAATGCTTCGTTCTGTTCCCCTTGGATTTATATTGGAAATACTGGATATCTGTCATCAGAGTTGTGGCAACAATGCGATGGACAGATGTATAGACTGCCAACTGATGGACGATGATATAAAATGGCCATTCGAATTCTATTTTTGAAGATGTGTCAGATATGCTGTAACTATTTATGTTGTCTAGTTAGATATGAGTGTGGTTAACCACAAACTCAATGTAAATGCATAATATGATCGATGGCTTTGGTTTTTGAGTATCGCCGTCGATTTCTTACGATTTTTTTTCTCTGATGTGCTCCTTTTTAACCGCCTACCTAGTCCATGACTGGGCGCTTATATACAAGGCTCGGGCTCATAAAGCTAGAGAGAGTTCCGATGCATAGGGGAGTGGCCCTATGTTGATGGCTGGCAGTTCAAGCGATTTTTGAAATTGTTGACGATTACTGGAGCTTTGCACTATGCACCCGATAGTTCGTTCGAGGGAAGCAGATGAAGAGTACCTGGCGGAAAGTAGGTTGCAGCACTGACCACGTCTAGAATCGTCGTGAAGGCTGGCGACGGAATAAGTTTTGCCGAGATACCGTTTCCCGCCTCTTCTTTGCTAAACTACTCCGTAAATGGTAGCGGAAACCAAAAGCTATTCACCCCACTAACGGAGTACACAAAAACGACATCTCAAGGGGCCGAAGGCAGGATGGGAGTGGACCAAAACCACGCCTTGAACATGTGTCCGTGATAAACCCTGCATTTACACCAGAAAATCTAGTTGGCAACAGCAATTGGCAACTGGGTGACTTTTTTAAATCGAGAGAAAATTTTTTTTCTTTTTTTCCCCTTCTGGCTTCGTTCAGAGAAGGGACGCAGCAATAATGTGTGCTTGGGCACTTTCCCCGTATTGTCGCAACAAGAGGGAAATCTCACGGGGAAAAAACAGGGCTGGAGTCGGTGATCTTCCCTGGGTCGTCGTCACCTGCAGGATGTAGTACGGGGTACGGAGTACTTCGTACAAAGCAGGGGATCGGCTCAAGCTCATCTTGGCTTCATCTTGGCACACGCGCACGCAAGAAATGCGCTATGTAAGTCAGGTCCGCGCTTGGCTAACTGGAACCTGGCCTTAGCACGTAGGACTCCGTACTATCGATGATCACTTCAACAAGCCAAAGAAAATCGGATGTTTGCAGCAGTTCAATAAACATTACCAAGAGGACTCTGTGTTGAGGTTGTATCGTACAGGTCGTAGTCCGGTTCAATACTCAAGCAAGGAACATCTGAACCAATTAATAGACGCAATTGTTGGCCGTTGAAGGATCCGTATTTGGACGGGGTCTTCGACACGGCATGGAGGGCATGTGTTTACTTTTTATGCGGGGGTTGAACAAATGTGACATGGTGATCTTTCAAATAATAACTCCGTACTCCGTATAAATAAAAGGAGATGCAATGCTGCCTTTTAGGATTTAGGATTCCCCGTAGTCGACCTGCTGCCCCAAGTGTACTCACTGTTAAAACGGGGCAAGTCAATTCGTTCCATTACTTTTGCCCTGGAGCTTCAAGTATCCTTGGGCGCTAAAGTAGAGGATGAAGCTTTTCGACGTGTCTCATCGCTCCTGGGGGCTCCTGGGGCCACTTATCACCAGCACGCTATCCCTATCCCTACTCAGCCAGTCCGCAAGAGCGATACTAACTGATGATGGAATCAATCAAAAGACTAATGACCCTTTTGCGGTGCTGGATCCCCAGAACTGGGTTAACCCCGATAATATGACTTGGGATGACTGGAAAGCTCCACCAGGTACCAATTGGGCAGAACCGACTAAAAAGGGCTCAGTGCGCAATTTCAACATCGCGTTAGTTACCGTCGACTATCCAAACTTGCCATTTACCATCATCCAGAAGCAAGGGTCAACGGTTTTCGGTAACCCACAGCCAAATGCACCCACTGGTCTTACGCGCGAGGGTGTGCCAGCCTTTTACCGCGACTTTCTTAACAAACCTGGTGAGCTAAACCACGGACACACGCTACATGAGTACTGGATGTCAGACTCGATGGGCCGTTATGGTGTCGACCTCACTGCGTTTGGCCCTTACAAGCTGCCTTCGAAATCATATCAGTACGGCATCGAGGAGGGGAAGAACGATGGGGCATGCCCTACGGGCGAGACATGTCAATTCGATCTCCGCACCGATGCACTTGGAGCCTGGCGCGAGGACGTTGGTAACGAGGCAGCCGACTCCTTCGAACTCATCTTTATCCTTTCCGCCGGCCAGGATGAGTCGTCCTCATGGCAGGAATTTGGTGAAATGCTCTTTCAGACGCCAAAGGACGTCTCCGATGAACTCGGCCCTCCAAAGTCAGCCAATAATCCAACGCAGTCGAATTTTGCAAAAACTCGCTATGTAGAATGGACATCATGGGCCTCGTCAGCATGTATCTGGCCTAATGCTGCTGGAGGATCATCAACCCAGGCTGAGAGTTCTGGTATGGGTACATTTGCCCATGAGCTTAGCCACTTGCTTGACATTGGTGATAATTACAACAATCCCTATGGAAACCCGCCCCAACGGTCTTATACTGGGCCTTGGTCCATGCTATCTCGCGGCAGTTTTAATGGTCCTGGTGGGCCCCACACGCGCTGGCAAATCCCCCCCACACAAGGAGGCTCCGTGGGGTCACTGCACACATTGCGCGACAAAGTTCAGCTCAAACTAGTCGATAGTGAAAACCTCATTCAGCTCTCGCGTGAAGCGCTGCCAAATTCGGGTATTGTTGTAGCCAGGTTAACAGCTCGTTCCGTTGTTCCAGGGAAGGGAGATCTGATGGGCATTCGCATTGCAATGGATGAGGACAAGTCACCACCTTGTGATACGAAGACGGACCCATTCTGCGACGGAGGTGGCTATAACAGTTACGACGTTGAGGTTATCGACCGCATGGGTCCCGATTCCTTTACTCCGGATTCCGGGGTCATGATCAGTAAGACCAAATCCGAGGCTCGAGGCACTTACCAGTGGACAATTGATGCGAACCCTCAGGATATAGGGGTTGTAGACTTCTACAGGCCGGATGGCACAGCAAAAATGATCAGCATCGGTGATTTCCGTCAGTTGGCAGATGCACTGTTTCATGCAGGGACGCGCTCTGGCAGCGAGTATGAGTATGTTGATAAGGCCAATGCGCTACATTTCTATATAATCGATGTTCACCGCGATAAGAACGGTGTGCTTTCGTATACAGCTGCTGTCCGGTCACTCGACAAAAAGGATTCCCATAAACGCGGCATCGCAGTCAGCCCAGGCAAAATAACGTCAGGCTCAGACAACAGTCCATCCCGAAGGGGAGTAACTTGCGCATTCGAGCTTCGCAACACCGGTTCCTACTCATCCGCCAATGACGGGAATCAGCATCACCCACAAGACGTGTCTGAGCACCTGAAGTCGGATGTATACCGGCTTAAAGCCACTGTCGAAGGTAAAGGATGGAGGGTCGAGCTACCGAATGCCTTGGCCACTGCCAGGTTCGGGGAATGGACGACGGTAGAGGTGGCCGTGGCTGCAGACAAGGACGCTGAATCTGATGCCAGAGTCAACCTCACGGCGACATCCGAGTCAGACCCCTCTATCGTTGCATCAGCCATATGTTCCCTGAAGAAAGAATAGAGGTGGGCTGGCGAAGGGACTTCATTTTATTACAGGGCAAAGAGAAGTTTACATTCTTGTATATAGATGACAGACAAGACACCTAATTATTTGTGTGGCAATAACTCGAAAGTACTCCTGGAATTTTACGGAGAAAGTCTAGAAATATAACCTCCAGTATTAAGTGAGTCCCCTCATTGTTTAGTAGTAGTACTGATGCCCAATGTTAGTAGCTGAATCGGCAAAACTAAAAAATGTGGAAACCTACTACTCATTGTCTATCCGCCACATTACACCCATGTATTTGCGGTTGAAGTAGCAGAAGGTTCAGTATCATTATCATCATGAACTGAAACATGATAGCACTGTGAACGTTGATTAGTATTTTACGGAGTATGATATTTATATACGGAAGCCTGAGAGGGAGGCGCCAAGGTGATGATGTTTGTCGAGTTTGCATCCCAACATCTCCTCCAAGGTTCAAAGCGCAATAAGTGACTTATTTACAACGGCACAACGGGAGGACGAAGATCAGCAATTGAACAAGAATAACTGGTCATGCACTAACTAATAGCTAGGGAGCTCCATTAGCGTTTCTAGAGGGTATGTTTATATTTCCTCTCCCTGTCTTCAAATAGCCGACCAATGGTTCCTATATACATTTCACACCTAAGTGCGAAATTCCTACACCGAGAAATTTACGGTCCAGCGCCTACTTATGAGCTCCGTTCAATATGATATCTAAAGCTAATTGAATTCCTAGAAATTCTTCTCATTTCCTCCAGCATAAGGTCTCCATTTCTTGGAAACCACGGAAAATGACCCTCATTCCCGTCCCCACTTCTGCGCCTGCGGTGCGGAACGTTACTCTCCTCCTCCGCCCTGCCCGGAGGAGCGCTAACTCACATTTCGACAGAGTCCGATACCACTCCTCCTCCCCTTCCTCCTCCCCTTCCTCCTCCTCCTCCGTATCATCAGATGAACTCACCCATTTCTCCTCTCTCGCCAGCAGTTGGTGGGACCCTTTGGGTCCTTCGCGCATTCTCCACCTCATGAACCCACTTCGACATGAATTCATCTCATCCTGCATTGCGGAATCTACCCCGCGACCCGCCTCCTCCTCTTCCAACAATGAGGGAGGTGCGAACGTAAACACAAACACAAACACAAAATCAAATATAAATGCATCAACAATCACTCCGCCCGGCCTTCGATACCTAGACATAGGCTGTGGCGGTGGCATCTTCGCTGAATCGCTCGCTCGCACCATCCCACCCCACCCCGTCTCAGGCCCCGATATGAATACAGGTATAACCTCGAACCTGTCACCCGTAACTCAGGCCTCGTCAATCCTAGCCATCGACCCGTCCTCGACAATGATAAAAATCGCAACTTCACATGCCCGCGCCGACCCTCACGTCTACTCCCATATCCAAGCAGGCCGATTCAAATATGAGAATACAACGCTGGAAGCGCTTTTTCCATCCCCTTCGCCTTCGCCCTCGCCCTCATTTTCACCCTCTACATCTCCATCTCCATCCTCGTCACCGTCACCGTCATCATCACCCGTGCCCACCTCCCAACAACCACCAAAATTCGACATGATCACCCTCTTCGAAGTCCTCGAGCACGTCAACCCACGCACCTCCTCCCCGCGCTCTTTCTTACAAAAATGTCTACAACTCCTGCAACCAGGGGGGTGGTTAATCGGCTCAACGATCTCGCGCACCTTACCTTCTTATATTGTCAATCAGGTTATTGCGGAAGCGCCGTGGCCGATTGGAGTGGTACCGAGGGGCACGCATGAGTGGGGGAAGTTTGTGAATGATGAGGAGGTAAAGAGATGGGTTGGGATTGATAGGGGTGGAGGTGAAGAAGCTGGAGTTGATGACGGTGATGATCCTGGGATGAGGTGGAAATGTGTGGGTGCCATGTATTTTCCTGGGTTGGGTTGGAAAATGATTCCTGGGACAGAGAAGTTGGGCAATTACTTTTGGGGGGTGCGGAAGGGATGGCAAGAGGATTGATTTCTATTTGGTTTTAATTCTTTCGGCTGATATCTAATGTAGAATTGTGTATTATATTGATCAATGTATTCGTGAAAACATTGCATTTACATCATGTGTCTGTCTTCATGTCCCGTGTTTCTTTTTAGCCATTAGAGAAGGAACTGTCATGCCCTTGTTGCAATATTCCAGATATCAACCTGTTGGGATAGACATTTTGATGAATTAACATACAAACCCAGCCCCCCCCCCCTTCAGAAAATAATACCCAAGCAACTGACATGCGACCCAAAAGTTAATCAAACTAACTGAAAAGTAAATAATACGAAAAAAAAAATCTATTGTGATAAAGTAAATAAAAAAAAAGGTAGGGCATAACGATATATATAGACTTTTGTGATCCCAACTCAATCCCATGCAACTGTGCCAGCTGGAGAGCGGGGCCAAAAAAAGAGGCCCCTGTAAAAATTCCTGACTCAACCCAACATAAACTGAAAACCCCGAGAGCCCCTTGCATACTCCGATTGATGTTTTTACACCGTTCACGATGTTCCATTAACCATCACATCACTTTCCGTACACCGCCCGCAAAGTTCAGTTACACCTTATCAAAGGGAGAAAAATGAACACTAACAATTAATAAAGAGATGCTAAACAAATGACAAATGAAATGCCAAGTAATTCGATAAAATGAAGACTTGGGTAAATAGCAACAGAACGAAATTTTGCGAGGAAAATAAAACGGGGTGATCAAAGACCCTTCCAAGCAGAGCGAGAAACAAGACGTAGCAAAGATTAAAATGTGGTATGTATGGTAGGGTAAATGCGGTATTCATACAGTATGGAAAACAACCCATTTTCATGTTCGCGATATCACAATAGGGTATCTATAAGCTTAAAAAAGAAATAAAGAGAAAAAGGAAGAAAAATTAAAACGAAGGGTAGAAATTTAGTGGGAATCAAACAGTTAGCGGGGAGAGAAAATGTTTAGCTTTTTGACAGCCACGATCAGACAGGAGTGGTCCATGAATCTCCATTCAGTTTTGGTTTCATTTCGTAGTTCTCTGGTTCTGTGCTCTGTGGCCGTCGTATCGTTGAGTTGGGAAAGTACATGTGGGGTGGCATGTGCGCTGGGTAAGGAGGGACGGATGGTTCTGGATACGAGTATTCGGTTGCCGAGGCTGAACCTGGCGAGCCGATGTTGTTCAACGTTGGGGACGCCCAACCCATGCTCGTAATGTGTGGGCTTCCAGCTACACTATTGGGGCGAGGATCACTGTTGGCCGGAGGCTCAAGAGGCTGAGGTGGTCCGTATCCGCTTGGGTGGGATGTCAGGGAGGGTCGAGCGTGGGGAACACCGTTGTAGGTAGAAAGTGGAGGCGATGAGGCAGATGGAGATGCGCGGGGGCTGGCTTGTTGGAAGTCACCTCGTAGATGCGGAGGAATTGAAGTATTGCCCATATAGTAATCGCCCATTTGGCGGTGCAGATGCATGGGTGGCAGTTCATTTCCGGGCGATATCGAATGGCGTTGGCCTGGAGAAGGAGTTGATTGGGTGGATCCAGCCTCTGAATACATTCCATCGGGCAGACGAATAGCTCTCTCCTTGTTTTGGCGCAGGTTGGCTTCGGTTTCAGCAGCAGCCTCTTCGAGAGTACCAGTATGGTGATTTTGATGCCGCGTCAAGGTGGTCCGCCGTGTAAAGGTTTTCTGACAATTCGCATATGGGCATTTGTAAGGTCTTTTCCCAGAATGTATTCTGCGATGTCTCGCAAGTGAGCTTGAATCACTAAAAGGCTGTATGCAATCCCTTAGTATGGCTCCCGACCAAATACATTTCCGAAGGACAGTTTGTCTTACCTTGCCGCACCGATCGCACATGTGTGGTTTTTCCCCTGTATGGACCCGAGTATGGACGGTCAGTGCAGAACGTTGGATGAACTGCTTCCCGCAGCCCGGCCAGTCGCATACGTGAGGTCTGATTCCACTGTGGATTCGTTCTAAAGAAGATGTCAGGCGCCAAATCACTGTATTCCATCAGATGCCGATGAACTCACCATGCCTAGCAAGATCACTTCGCCGCGCAAACCCTTTACTACACGTTGAGCAATGAAAAGTCTTCGGAGCAGGCTCTCCATTTACCCTCCCCTGTCCGTTACTACCATTTTGAAAATATTTGACATCTCCCTGGCCGTCTCGAATATGGTCAGAGCAGGCAGGTGGAATGCCAACGGAGCCCTGAGATGGGGAATGATATTGGGCAATACCTGCTAGTTGGGAGTGGGGTTTCGAGGTAGCGGGATATACATTCGGCTGATCTCCATTCTGAGATGTTCCTTGCTCAGAACCCATTTCGGAAGGCGTTTGGGATTTTATGTGAGTGCCCTGGGCCAACTGTTGCTGGAGCTGAGCCTCAGCGGCTGCGGCTGCAGCAGTTCCTTTCTTGTTTAGGATCGTTGTGATATCCATGGCCAGTGTCTATGAACATATGTTTTAAAAATATAATAGAACAGGATAGGCTGAGGAACCGGGCTGTCAATGAAACGCTTTCAAAGCTTTTTTCACCTGCAGCTGGTCGGACTGTTCTCCTCTCGGAAGATCTATTCTATGAAAGAATATCTTCCTACATATGGAGATGTTAGCTTTGTACTCAGTCGTACAGAGAGCAAGAAATGCCATTTCAGAAGGGGAATGCATGAGGCAATGTAAGGCTCAAGTCTTGTGCCGCATTTTTAGAGGAGATGAATTACAAAATGAAAAATTTCATGAATGGTAGGGAGCGGATAAACAAGCAAAAGAATATCCAAAGTCGAGAAAGCAAATACGAATACGGACCTTCTGTCTCAGCCGTTTAAATCCTAGAACGCGTAAACAATTACCCAGTGATATCTTTAGGAATATTTTCCGCGGAACTAGGTGGTAAACGCGGAGGGCTGTATCAATCTCAAGTTTGTTTACAAAACCAGAGTCAGGGGCTGTCACAGCGCAGGGAAGACGCCCGGATTAATATAGATAGACCCGAGCCGTTACTGCTGTAGCTGGTTCTGATACTATGCCTGCCTTATGATCTGAGAAATGTCCTCTAAATATAATCACGGTATAGGCAGCGGCGTGCAAAAAAGGTTCCTGCGTATGGCCACACCAATGAGCGGAAAAGTCGTGCTCTGGAATGCACCCCTACAGGCGAGATGCGGGAGAGAGCTCAAGGGTTGCAATCAAGCCCGTAGCCAAAAAGCAAGCCACAGGCTAAGGGAGGACGGGTATCTGCAGATTGTAGTCGAGTTCAAGGTTCCTCGCAAAGAACTGAAAAGCCGAGGTAGGAGCCACGCGACGCAGTAGCAGCACGAACGGGAAGTTTAACAGGCTGCCAGGGAGGCTTCCAAAACCGTTTTGCGCGTTTTGTGTCGCTGAAGAAAATTTCGTGAGATGGGTTGCGGGGGAGGGCTGGGAGGGTATGACACGGCAGAATAGACAGGAAGACCCGCTGCAGCGCGATCCGGAGCAACCAGTTCACAGAGAAACTGTGCGGTATGATAAAGCTGTTTGATGGCCTCCTCTTGTTAATGATCTGGGCGCACCTGCAGTGATGTGGTATGGCCTGGATGAAGGGTATAATGGTAGTCGATTTTCGAGGGCAGCCAACTCAAAAAGCTTATGGGAAATTTAGATCTGCTTTTCAAAAACTGTTTATGATGAAGTCAGTAAACGGGATTCACACGAATGACAATCGGAAAAACCGAAGAGCCATTGCCTTAAATCGACATGGCCACACCACCAGGCACTGGTATTTGGCTGCTGTGACAGGGGAGCCAGCTGGATAGTGTAATAAGGAACCAGGCACCGCGAACGCCATCACCGTCAACATCTTATTCCCATACCAACAGAATCACGCCAGAGTAACGTATAGAAGATTCTATCCAACTCATAAGATAAATAAGAACAAGGGGTCGAGGAACTCACTAGCGACAACGAGAAGCAGAGAAGGCGAGAAGCTGGGTGTATAGTTGGGTCGACGGGAGGGGGACTCGAGCGCGGAGGGAAAGGGAAGCAAGTCGCAGAGCAGGAAATGCACCAAGCCAAAGAGACAGATATGATAATATGGAGCTGGCACTGGACGTGGTGGCGGTGGTGGTTCTTGGAGAAGGAGGTTTGTTTTGGTTGAGGAAATTGTACGGAGTAAATATTAATTATTAAAGGGCGGGCGAAGAGAGGCTCGACAAACTAGCCCATGACCTCTTTACCCAACGAACTAGCTGCTACCCGACCTGGAGAACGCACCAGCGCAGTTGAACAAGGGCCGCGCGCCAAACAAGCCCCCAGGCGAAGAAGCACCTAAAAGTTTCTGGAAAACCTGCTGGCGGGCCCTTGCGCTGGACACAAGACAAACCGATTCTAAAACCAGAGCAAAATCGCCCTGTCTGTGGCTCAGCTGGGCCTGTGGGTAATAAAGCTCTGACAGCATTTTCCTTACCCTTTTTTTGCTTTTAATTCTTCTATTTTTCTCTTAGTATCTTTTGTTTTCCTACTACTTCAAGTAACTTGTCTTTGCAGCTTTGTATAACTCTCCAGCACCCAGTACTCCGTACGGAGTAGAGGTGGATGAATACGTTAATACTACTCCCTGATAGTAAAAAATATACGGGGTACAGAACCGGCCTAATAACGTTTTGGTTGGCAGGTAATACAACCAATTGTATTATCGCCAAACTACAGGCTGGCTGCAACTGTCCTTGCTTTCATATAGCAGTTACTCCGTACTCCGTGCATTCAAGTGGAAATCCGCAATTGTTAGTATATTTCCCCCCTCCTCCCCCTCCTATTATTACCAAAGTAAAGAGAAACATCAAGCATGTCAGGTGCAGCTGGGGGTGTAGGCAAATCCCGATCGCTATCTGCTGTGGAGATACACAACTTCGAGCAGCAGCAACCATAGGCTCTGGTGGCCCTAACCTTCCCACCACCTACTCCGCATATACGTATCCAAATGCAGGAGTTATCAACGGATCCCTGGAGCAGACATAAAACGGGGAAGGGGGGGGTGGTTGGTGGCATTTAGCCCAGCCCACTAGACTAGCCTGAGGGGTGTCAAACACCCGCCTACGGACGTCCAGCTGCTTCAGGGTTGAGAGTCCTTCCTCCCAGGAGCCTCAGAAGGGCCCGTTCAAACCAGGCTTTCACGGGTCTTGGAACTGGGGGCCCCATTTGCTGAGACGGTCACTCTGAGTACTTTTGTCCTGCATGGATGACAACCCTTTCCTCCCCTCGTCAACCTCCTGCTTAACGGGCTCCTTTCTTTCTTTTCTCTTTTTTATTTCTTTTTCTTCTTCCTTTATCCTCCTTTTTCCGGGGGTGGGGGTGGGGGATTCATTTTTTTTTTTTTTTTGCTCTGCATATTTTTTATTGGTACTGTACCTCGCTAATTGCTTTTAGGCAATCTTCTCGAAAGAAAAAACGACCTGCACCATCCAATCACTAAGGTCTTGGGCGCATTCCATTTGTCTCAAAGAAAATCCGTGGCGTGCAGCCCTCGAAAGTAAGGAGCAATGGATGGAGCCTGTCCCCCCCTGTTGACTAGGGCCCCAACAGCCGACAGTGCATTCGTGCAACTGCAGGTGGAGCCAGTGTTCAATGTTGATCAAAGCGGCTTGTGCACTCCCAGAATAAAACATAAAACGAGATACTGAAAAAAAATAAATAAATAAATAATAAATAAAAGTACTCCGTACATAGGGAGTAGAATACTAATCATAGACGTCGAATAGTGGCCGTAACAAGCGCGAAAAGGTACTCGCGACAAATTACAAGGATCAGGCACTGTACTCCGTACTATTCACCATATTACGGTGGTTCAAATCAGGTCAGTGAAACTGGAACCAGAAGAGATCACCGTTGACAAAGGGCAGTTAGTTCGTGGCTGGGGAACCGATCCCCCCGCCTCATTCCTCTCCTTTCTTGATATTCCTGGTGTTGCTCCGAGAAATAACCTCTTCAATGTTCACCGATATTTCACTATTCAAAAAAAAAAAAAGGAATTTCTTAAGCCCTTCGCAGGCAAGGGGGAAAGATCTTGTATTCAGGTCAGAAAGAGAAAGCGGATGTATCCATTACCTGAAATGTTGAAACAACCCCTCAGCTCTACACCGTACGTTATTTTTAATCCATCTAACACATCGCGAGTATGAAACGGAGCTTGGTTTCGCCTCGCCTTTTTTTTTCTTTTTTTGTGAAAACCGCTATGAATGGACGCAGAGCAGCGGAGTGACTGCCTCGATGACTGAAAAGGGCTCCAAAGCGAACAAATGTGTTCCCAATCCACGTGCCCTTATCTCCTGTCTCTCTTGCCCGTGATCGTTGAAGATCGGTCATTGTTCCATGGCACCATTGTTCTCCCCGAGGCTTGTCGTGCCTACAGCCCATATGTTGATATGTACAGTATCAACAAAGATCATAAGACATCTTCAAAACAACCAGTCAATTGTTACAGATGTCATTCGCGGAGCATTGTGTGGTGGCACTCAAAAAACCAGCGAAGGAGATTTGCCGGAAGCCCAGCGCCCGCTCCACAGAACGGGACGGATCGTCATATTATGGATTTTCTCCAAGTTGTTCTGGAATGTCACACAACAGCGCGCAGTAAATTATTACCGGCCTTTAACTTACTGGATGTACCGTACTAATAAAATAGGGCTCAGCTGAAATCGTTTTTCATCGCGACAGAGCCAATTTTATGTTAGATTTTATGATTTCATGATTTTTTAACTTCAGGATGATGAGCTAGTTAAATATACTAAGAGGGTCAGTTGCATGCCTGGGCAATAATAATTAATATAATTCACACATGGTGCCGACAAACACCAATAATATGCTCTCCCCTCTCCATTAGAATAATAACCCCACTCTGTCGAATAATTTTACCAATACTTCCGTATTTTTACAAGCTGATGATCCCCTGTGCATAAGACGTTAACAAGTGGTTGTGATGCGGTATATGGGTAAATTCTTTTCGTACGGGCGAGTATCAGGACAGACCACCTCCTCTCTCCCCGGGAATCTCGGCAAATAGGAAAAGTATACATTCCCAGGCGGCTTTGAAGACGATAGATAGGATTGGCACCGAAGCAAATAGAATGAAGCCATGAAAGAGGGAACAAAGCGAGAAGTTAAAAAAAATGCAGTCATTGAATGAGATGTTTCTCAACATGGGTATTTTTTTTTTTTTGTGTTGGGGGGTGGATTGGGTTGTGTTACAGTTCTACAAGCAATCTCGTAGATTTGCGCGACCTCTTGAAGTTACTATTTGGTGAGACAGACCCCAACTCGAACGGCCCAGTTCAGTGAAACAAAGAATAAAAAGGGAAAATAGAAAGAGTACGCACGAAAATGAAAAATGCTATTCTTGCAGGCCCTCTTAGGGCCCGAGGAGATTCTGTCAGTTTCAATTCCGACGTTCTTCTGCTCCATACTAGAAATAGATCATCCAGTCGATCGCCATGTTTCATAGACGCACGAGCGAGCCAATTGACACAATGCCTCTCCCTAGTTCGATATGTGAATATCGGCCCACACCCCCCTTGGAGCCAGGGATGCGGAGGCCGTCTCTGCAAATCATATTTGCTCTACGGAAAAATGCAGTGGAGAGGAGGCAAGCCACACTGGTGGTCTGACAAAAGCACGAAACGATGCATGCCCCTCAAATACCGGCATGCTAGGTAAGTTAGTCTTTCTAGAAACGCTTTAGAAAGATTATTGACAGGGGCTTGTAGGTTCTACTAAGTTAGCAGCTTTGCGGGTTGGTTGGCTATTCTAGGAACCTAGCGAAGGTTTATCTTTGCCCCGTCCAACCCATGGCTCGACTGGTCCTAGGCACGGTTATTAAACTACTCCATAGTAAACAGGTCAACTCCATCCATGTTCTGTCTGACCGCAGTACTGAACTCCGCACAGCCTTATTTTTCTTCTTTTTAGACTTCACGGTGTTCGGCATAGGGACAAGGATGTGGTTTAGGGGTAAGATCCTGGCACTTAGCAGAAGCGTTTTCATCCTTCCCCCCACATGTCGTGTGGAATTAAATTTTGTGTGCATCTACTGTACTTCTTACTGCAGTTTACTCCCCCCCTTCGCCCCCAATTGCGCATGCCATTATCCGTGCCCAGTATGTAACCTTGGAAGTGCGGAGAAAGGTAGCAGGGCGCCTCGTTTCCCTAACGCCAGACAATGTTGTCCTACATTGTCACCATTTCCTGACCAGGTTCCAAAAAAACTCATTTTTGTTGGACTCGGCGAATTCGACCACGACTAACACCCCCCTGGCTAGTATATAAGGAGTCAAATGCTTTAACTTACCCGTATTTGAGGAGTTAAATATTTTTGAGGTGTCTGTGCCCTGACATATATCTTCCTCCTCGAACCCGCACTGTCAACCTCTCATCCCTAGTCACCGGCAGCCATTATTACACTTATGGAGATTTATTGGTAGGTAAAGACGTTATGCCTCGCCGCCGCGACCATTCCCCTGGGTTTTGCTCCGTAGTGGCTACAGACTGGTGTGACAAAACGTTCAAGCCGAACCTTGGGTTTCGTTATCGCTGGCTCTATCCCGATTGCGGTGTTGTGTCGCCATATTCGGTAAATTTGTTCAATCGGCTCTGCCAAACTCGATATATGTGGTAATGTGGGGTAATGGGAAGGGGAGGAATACAAAAAGTAAATCCAAAAGCCTTGTTCAGAAGCCGACCCTTCGACATCCTTTTGCTGCAGCATTGGAAAGCCATGGATGCCTACTATTTTGCTTTTTCCTCCTAAAACAAAATGCAGTGGGGGTGAGCCATCAAATCAGTTAGACCAATCGAGATTTTTGAGATTGATCTGCCCGTCTAAGATATTACGTGAGGTGGCTTTTTAAGTTAACTATCCATCAGTTAACTATGGAGTAGTTAACTAACGAGTTATAATTCGTTTTAACTACGGAGTACTCCGTACGCAGTAAACTCTTCTTCCAGCTCAAATTTTTCTCAAGGACTCGCGCCGAACATCTTATCATGCCATGCCTAATAAAAGACTGCACACCTTAATACTGTACTGGCATGCTGCCGGGGACGTATGTTAGGAAGTTTGTGCTCGGCCTAAAAAAAACTCACCCCTTTACGATATAGAAAAAGCGCCAAATCAAGCCGTGCTTGTGTTTTAGATAGGCGCATATTTGACATTCTGTTCCCTACTAACCTTAATTTAACCAGTAGTACGTACGTGGCCTTGCTGGCTGGTCTGCCATGGCCCACAGCTGATCCTCCCAATAAAAGGCGTGTTTGACCTTCTTTACTCAATTATTATACGGAGTACGGAGTAGAAGCTCCGTACTCCGTAATTATAATGGCAATGGCAAAAGCCTCAACGTCCCATGCAGTCACTCACGACGCTATATCATCTTAAAGATGAGAACAATTAGTACGGAGTATTATTTAATCTTATCAGTTTCATGGCTGCTCCGTACGCTGTACAGTACATTATTGCTAAATTGAATTCCAAGTTTCTCCAATTACCGACAGATTCCATTGATTAACCCAGGCGTTAAAGTGCCGCTCCTCTCCTGAGGCCGTACGTTCATAGAGAGTACAATACGTAGGTCATCAATTCAACTCGAAGGATCATCTCCAGTACGAGTTGACTTGGCCTCGGGGGAATGTTAAGCAGAGATGATCTCATATTTCCTCCAATTATGGACAGTTATAATTTTTTTTTTTTTTTTATATTTTTTTTCGGGTGCTAAGTTCGTGTTTTTCTGCCCCCAAGATTGTTTTCTCGATTTTTCCATTGTGCTTCCATTGCCCTTCTAAAGCCTTCCATGGTGTTACTATTTAAAATTTAGGGTTACGCCTAGCGACAGATCGGGAATGGTTCCAATTTTGGTTTGGTGCTAACGGCCCCATGGCGGATCCAGAACTTCCAGCCGCCTCCACATCACAAAATAGTTGGCTGGCAACAAAAGTTAAAGAAAGGGGGGGGAAGACGATCAGCCTTCAATACGCAGTAAATGATACATTATATTCAAGGGCTGACTTCAGAACAAATAAGGTGAAGCCGCTAGAGGCGATATAGTAAAACAATCAAAGATTTGCATTGGGCAGGAACAAAACTGGCCGCCCTAAAAATTGATGCCTGGAGTGAACCGATGGGAATATCATCGGCCTTTTTGTCTTTTTTTTTTCCAACACAAATCCTACCATTTATCAGCAAAATTATTACAGGCATGAAAAATTTGTATCAATTGTTGGCAGGAAAAGTACCATTGTATTACGCATAGTACAAGAAACAGGTAGATGATTCGCAGAAGGAATAATCCACTATGTATAGCCAAGGGATACCAGTGACCAGTGGGATGGATATGGGTGCACATACGGAGTAGCAAGGGTGTTATCCGGATAGAATTCGCACTTCACGATCTAATATTCATATGGTAAACTTGGTAAAATCCTTGGCTACGATGAATATAATGAAAAATGCCTTCCATTCTCCCTTGCCGTGTGTTTTGATATCAATTTCATACTTGTACGCGTGAGTTTGGCTTGTGAGCCTTGCTGTATCATGCAATGTTCAGTTGCTTCCCTCTACCCCTGCAATCATCCATGATAATGTGTTATGTTAAGTAAAACTGGTCATCTTTCGCAACAAGGCCACACATTCTATCAAAAATTTGCTCTTTCAATTTCTAGCCCTGGACCCTTGAACGAGAATCTTCCAAAACTACCCTCCAGAAAATCATTACCCTGCTATGCCTTCACCCTCATTCCAGTAACAAAAAGTAGAGCCGAAGGTAGCTTCTCTAGACGTAAATATCCCGCCATTAGGTCCATAGTCGTATGGTATGATACGTTATCACGCCACGAGCAGGGAATAACAATTCTAATCAAAACAAGCAGAAATTTCCTCCTCATACAGCGTCAGACTCTGCAGTCTCGCCGCATTCCCCTTAATTGTTGTGATAAATGGCTTTTCTTTCGTGGTAATGATCAACCGCTTGGGCGAAAGCTTCACGGCATCGTGACAATGTTCATTGGCCTTCTCAATATAGGGCTCTAGACTCTTTTTCAGAGCGTTAACATCATCCATATCTGCTGCGGAGACGGGCTCTATTAGAACCACAGGTGCCGAACGTCCATAGCCACCAATAAGCACTGCCTTGACGCTCGGATGTGCGACAATAATTTGTTCTAGCATGGCCGCATGCAATCCATCCCCGTTTGCTAGATAAACGTAATCATCGCCGCGGCCGATGATCTTCCACAGTCCTTTAATTTCTGGGTGTTCAATAAACAAATCATTGGTCTCGAAGGTTTTGCGATCAGGATAGAGTTTGAAGATCTGTTGCAAGCCACATTCCGGCCGATTCACAAAGACAAGCTCATGGATGCCATCCATGCGGTGTTGAAATTCAGCCCCCAAATCTTTCTGGAAGGAAACATACTCCCATGCATCTTTCATTTCATGAACTATGTTAAAGTACCCGCCTGCTTCAGTGCTACCGATGCAAGGAACCACATGAGTATAAGGAGCAAGCAGACTCCCTGATTTAGTAGCAAGAGAAGCACCAACATAGTGGACATACTTCATCTCACGGAGAGCTTTAAGGCCCTCTGGGGAGAGACAAAGTGCATCAATAATGGCAGGGTTCGAAAAGACACCCTCTACCTTACCGTGCCGGAAAATATCGACCAGAAGTTCCGGAGTTGGGGGGGTGGGAGGCCCAATTACACATGTCATATGAAGATAGGTGGTCAGGGCGATAGTCGTCAGCATGCCTATGAACTGTGATTGTAAATATACGTATCCCAGGATAAAAGCAAAGCATGACAAAGAGCAGCTGTTAAACATACATGCAGCGCGGGCAGTGGTGTGTAGAATTTTGCCTGCGCCCAGTGATGAATTTGACTTGATTCAAGGCCGGGTAGAGAAGCCGCTGTATCGAAGGTAGCCATCATTTCGTGTGAATAGGTAACTGGCTTTGGATAACCTGGTAATTGCCTTGCTTAGTATGATCATTCAAATTGATGAATGGAATTGTTGAAAGTTAGATATACCAGTTGTCCCCGAGGTGTGATATACCAGCCACGGATCATCTTTTCCTTCATCCCAAGTCTTACTATAAATTACTGGAGCAGCTTCATCATCTCTAAAAAACTCCTCGATGACCGGGACAGTAATCTGTTCAACATGAGGTGTCTCTTTTAAAATATTACTGACCAAACCAGCCATTTCCGACGGACGGAGATACAGTTTACAGCCTGTCTGTTCCAGAAGCCGCAGCTGAGCCTCCGGAGTGAGCAATGGCGATGGAAGAACCATCTTGTTATTCTCAGTCAGCTTTGCCTCAGCGATCTTATATTATCTCCAAGCGACATACCACTTTCTGGAGTTTTGCGGCTGCGACTGCAAAAACAGCATACCGCAGATCCTTAGGGCCGGCATAGGCAATGCGCTGAAAAGGTTCAGATGTCGTGGGAAGCACCTGGCTAAACCATCGAGCTGCGTGGTTTGCCGCGTTGTTCAGTTGCTGGAAAGTGATATCTCGGTAACCTGCCGAAAGGTCATTGTTGTCGATCGGGGCCGATACCCAGGGCTCGGTATTGGTGCCTTCTTTGGCACGGGCCTCGATAACGGCAGGTAAAATGCGTTTGCCATGGACAACGCCAGGCAATGAAGAGAGAACAGGGGACATTCTTTTTTTTTTGCTTCTTGCCTAGATATTTGATACTGTACAAGTGTGTAAAAGAGAAGAACTACAAAATATATTAATGCAAATGGTGAGGAGAGGAGAAGAGGTTTGCCTTTATATACTACTTCTCAGCGCTAACGCGGGGTCGGGGGGGGGGGGGGGGAGATGGCGAAAACCCATCATGTATGTATGGAGTACTCCGTAGATGCTCCATACTCTCGTGCATGGGTTTGGCTAAAAATAACATAGAACTAAAAAACGCTTTTAAGCTTAACGTTAGTTAGTTGATGTGTGTCATAATCCATGTGGGTCGTTGTGGGTTTTTGAAATGCCCACCCCAGTTCCCCAACTCAGATCCATCCACGGAGTACTGCGTACCTCTCTTACCACACCAATCCCGCTCTGACAGAACCTGTCTATGTATGAAGACTCCTCCGTATAGTGCATGCAATTTGATCTCCAATCACCCCACATAGGCTGACTACTGAAATGACCCACATATTACATGAAGGCGCCACCCACCTATTTCGCCATTAGCCAGTTAAACCTGCGCTGCTTGCGCAGGGACCAAAAAAATGAAACATTACATGTTAAATGCTACTGTGTGGAGTAGAAGGTAAGCAAACCTATGCAGGTGCGTAGGTGCGTGAAAGGATGCGGGGCAATAATAATTAAAAAAGAGACTGAAAATAAAAACTGGAGAGTGACACGTTCTTCGATACTAGAACAATACCTATTCCCACTTTCCAATTGAATATACTCAGCTTTTGCCGAGAGCATCCCAGAAATATGTGAACGGACTTTGCATCAAGCTTTTTAAAAAGGACAACAAGGAAAAACGTATACTGGCAACTGTATGGCACACAGGCCGATGGCACGTGAAAAGGGAGATCTGTCTCCGCAACTTGAATTGTGCCCGTTTCGGGTGGTATTGGTACCCCGCAAATCTTTATATCTTTAAGATCAGAGATAGAAACGAAACGACGTGTAGGTAAGGACCTTTCAGCTCGGGACGAATAGCATGTAGGGGAATAAAATAGGAGCGACGAGGCAAATAGTTTTTGTTAGTATCTTATGTCTGGCTCGTTAAAGGCGGAGGAAAAATTGGTACTGCGTGTTATTTTCAAGAAGTTTTGAATATAGCACATGTTATATATGGGTCAGCGTCTAGGATAGAGTCAAAGACCACCATGACAGTCTCACATTCCATCAATTCCCAGCTGTCCGCAGGTGCGTCATGGACGCCAATCCGCAATCGTCAAGGCTACGCGGCGGAACAGCCGTAAGGATGTCACCTATCATCGATGTCACGAGTGATGTATGATGCGAAACTTGTTTGAATTGTTGTGCAGTTGTCATAACTAGGACAGCTTTGCGGGCCAGTAGCCGTACGCCTGATGTACCATTTTGGAGGGCTGAGATGTTGGGGATGACCGGGTCGACAGCATACCAAAGCGCAAGATAACCTCGGAAATGGTGACAATGATGGAAATGCCGATGAGCACGATGATGATCCAGGTTTGGCCTGTAAGATGATGTGTTATAAGCATACGGAATTTAAAATCACCAGAAGAATTTCTGCGCAAATGGTAGGAAATAAGTAAAGCTGAGTATATAGAAAATGACTTACGCGACATTTGGCTGTCTGCAATAGAATCCGATAAGATTTCAGCCAAGTCGAGAAAAACTCTACAGCGCTCGTTCAGTACTTGGATGCGAGGCTTGATTTCAAGATATTCGCGCACACCAATGTAGAGGGGATGAAGAGTTGGTTCGCTATCCCAGAAAAAGGAAGGCACGTCGAGCATATTCGAGGCTATTTGATTTGTTTGGTACTCGATTAGAATTCCATTTCAAATGAACCGCTGGCGGGGCTAATCATCAAAGAACTGTTGACAAGACAGTTGCTAGAACTTACATAAATTCACCTCAACTCTGCTCTTGAATAGCTTCCCTAATATGCGAAATACCTCCTCCCGTTTCATTCCCAGGTGGCCAGTCAATGCCAGCCTTCGAGGCACATCCTTCGCCTCAGCCATCTGTCTCGCCATCGCTTCCTCGAAGAAGCTCAGCTTCGTGCTCTGCGCTATCCCGTGGCTAATGGCAAGCTTGATCATATGGTCTCCGCTGCGCAGGGTTATCATATCGTTGTAGACACGGGGCCGGGAGATCTGCGCAGAGTATTCGAAGTGAAACTCTTCCGTTTCAAAGTCCTCTTCTGGTAACGGCCCGGTGGCGAGGGGGATAGGAGCTCCCCCCTTTTCCGATGAAGCAAACGCAAGATCGGCTAGGACATCTTTTTCTTCCCTTTCCGTGAAGTTCCAGAAGACGACAACTCCATAGCTGAAGATGAACATTTCTGAAAACGTCAAAGCATTGGGCGGGATTCTGGCGGCTGAGAGTATTGCGGGCAAATTGTGTGCGTTATTATCCTTATTGCTGCCGTTACGCGGACCTCTATGTCCCTGGTTTTCATGGGCTGTGGTACCGTTTGTGTTTGCCTGTACCTCAGCATTGCCCTCGCTCTGGGTGGTCCGCTCTTCAGATCCTGCGCCGTCAAACCCAGTAGCTTTGACCGAATGCTCATCTTCCTCCGCATAGTATTCATCGTGGTAATCCCTCCGCTCGTTCCTCTCAATCTCCTCATCCAAAACGGCTTTCCCCCCTGCACTTTTCAGGATCGGACTACTCCGAATCCTATACCCTCCCTTCCCAGGCAACAGTGGCAAATGATACGCCGTATACAAACAGTCATCATACAACTTCGTCCTCGCACCATGATACTCCTTCACAAACGCCGCTGTAGAGCTGATCTTGTAACCCTGCGCCGTGCAATACGCCGTAACTCGAGGAAGCTTTTTCGCACGATGAGACTTGGGCAAACGTTCCGCATAACTTTTAGCCCTCTCAGGCGGGACACGGCGCCGTTTAAGACGCTCCTCCTCCGCCAGGAGGGGCGAAGCTTCGTTATCCTGATCGAAATCCCCATGCCTTTTGCGAAGTCGTGACACGATCCGTCGCGTTCTTTCAGTTGAATTCTCAGGTCCCAAGGGCCCTCGCTCCTCATCCACAGCACCATCGAGTCTTCCAACATCATCCTCTTCCTCCTCCTCCTCCTCCTCCTCCTCCTCCTCTTCCTCATCTTCCCCCAGCTCCCTTTCCTCCGGTACTGTTTCCGGAAGTAAAACCAATTTCTCACTTACTTTAGTTGACCGGGGTGGTAAATGGGGCAACGCTCCCAATCTCCCCACTGCTCTCAATCTCGGGTCCATACCAGTAGAACCCCCCGGTTCAGTTGACGCGGTTGCGCCACCTAGTGCGCCTGGCCCTCCAAATCTTGAACGAGGCCGTAAACGGAAACCAGGTGGCGGGTGTCGTTGCTGCATGGAGGGGATATCTGACGTGTATTGGAGAACGTTATCGACAGTGATGAAGCGGGAGGACGAGCTGTTTTGAGTGTGCCCACGCCCGGGGCTGTATGCCGGATCGCGGGAGTCCGTGACCTTCGTAGATGCAAAAAGTTAATCGTATTTCAAAACGAGGAGAAATAAAAATAGGAGGAAAGCCAGCAAGTGAGGATATGCCCGTTAAGTAGAAAAACGGGAGGAACGGGTCCTTTTTAAATATATGTATATATAAATATATAACTCACCAACACTGTAGGGCCGCGCTCTCTTTTCCCTTTCCCGCTTCCAGAACTTCCCCCACCTTTGTAAGACATGGCTCTGAAGTGGCTCTATCTCGTGCACGAAGCCCTTGGGTGGTGCGATACTGGGGTAGATGCAAGCCCTTTTCCGCGAGGGCTCAGTACGCAACGACGCTAAAAACAGCTAGACAGAAAAGGATCGGTATCAAAGTCCCGCTTCTCCAGCGGAGGGGGAAGTTGGGCGAACGAAAAAAAAGTTGGGAATTACCCACAAGATGCCTGGTTCTCGTTAGGATGCCGACTCCAACTACTATATCCCGAATAGCATTGGGGTGTATACTCCGTACGTCGTTCGGATCGACATCGGGCTTGAAAGGCTGGGGTTCTTTTAACTGCCCAGGACTCGCAGATTACCCAATTCGGCGTGAGGGTAGTTAACTTTGGTAAGTTAATAATATGACGAAACCCCAGCGAAAGGTTCCCCCTGTTGGTTCAAATTTTTGACTTTTTCCTTGAACTCCTAGAAATCCTGCATGAATTCGGTCTAGTCCATATACATCTTAGCTCCAGAAGCTAACACAGCTCTATGGAGCACGGAGAACTCCATTCTGTGCGGGAATAATCCAAGCCAGGTATGTACGGAGTACAGCATCAGATGTATGTTCTCTGTACTGTACAGTAGTACATCCTGTACAAGCTACTGCTGTGTAAACGTCGTGATGAATGCATACCACTCTTTTATTAATTGCAAGTATATATAACTAATGAATGATAGTACAGACAACGAGGCAATTTCCATGTCAGCGCAGCAGCTGAACAAATTAATTATGACACTAAATCCATCATCCTAGGTAAAAGAAACAATCCCCAAGATGAATACACATTACGGAGTAGATCCACGTCAAATCTTCGCAACCGCCCTGCCTTTCTCTCTCTATCCTCTTCGAGCCCATCCTCCCCATACCGCAACCTGCCACCCAAAAAGAAAAAGAACAACAAGAACAAAAAGGAGCCCGCACCATCACCGCCAAAGGCCCGCAGCAGGCAGGGGTGATGGGAGAGCCCCTGCATTGCTTCAAAGGCCTTCAAAAGGCTTGATGTGCTCCGTAAAGTGTAGCTTCGTGATTAGGTATAGAGCACAGTGATTGGATCCGGGGGAGCAGTGCCTTGGGCGAGAAAATCTGGGATCTAACATCAAACTACCAAAATATATATATAAAAATACCACAGGCTCCAAAGGATCTCCATCTGCCAATCAATAACGTCATGACCAAACGGATATGGCCTTCGCGAAGTTGCGAGTGTATGTTACTAGGTGGTAGTGCTCAACTCTCTCTTTTCCCCTCTCTCCTCCCGGGTTTGCTTAATATTAATCAATTTATTTTTTCAGGGAAAAAAATAAAAAGACCAGGTTTGTTACGGCTATTAGGTAAGTATTACCAAGACCGACCCTCACAAAAATATAGAGACTTATAACTTTTACTACGGAGTATGTAGCCCTGGCCTGACAACGTTGGAATGCCCGGGTTTACCCTGCAGTGGAGGGAAAAACGTGGTGGTGCCTTTTTTTTCCTGCCCCATCTCCTTACTTATTATTACAACTAGTACTCCGTACTCCGTACTCCATAGGAAGGCCCAAGCTTACCAGAAGACATCCATCTGTATTCAAAACTCATCAGCAGCTGTGAACAGCGCAAAAAAAAGTAAAAAATAATATACGATCTGCTGAAGTCATATGGATAGTTTAGTTATTCATTCACCCTCCAATTCTGGCAATTTGACTCAGCTTCCGGGTTTTCAGTTTCCAGCTTTCTTGTTTTTTTTTTTTTTTTTTTTTTTTTTTT
>LGRN01000257.1:0-37901 GCA_001883825.1 Emergomyces pasteurianus Ep9510
TGTAAGGGCTCTAGGGCTTAGAGCATGTCAGGTGATGATCATGTGACCCACACAGGCCTCACCGTTCTATATCCACATAGTCTGCTAGTGTAGATAGGTCTGTTCTCCAAGATTCAGTCACAATACGATCCCACATATAGCTGCACTCCACCCTGGTAAAACCTAGTTTCTAGACCTTACATTACTGAATCTTCTTTTTTTTATTACCAGTCAAGGATTTGCAGCGTTTTTTTTTATGAAAATTATACATTGAGTCCGCGTTTACATCAATGATGGCGTTCAATCAAGCTCAGCTGATTCAAACTCTCACTGATCAAGTCAACGAGCTAGTCAATCAGAACCGCATCATGGCTGATGCTAATGCACGCCTCTCTCACCGCTTAGAGACCTTGAAAGCCAGTCACACGGCAAATGAGCCTCAGCTTGCCGGCCTCATCGCTCAGTCTTCAATGCCTGCAACTAAAGTCAAACTACGCAAGCCTGACGTGTTTGATGACACTACAGATATTTGTTTCTGGCTACTGAACATTGATGACAACATCTGTGAACGTCTGATCACTAACAATGTCTTCAAAATAGCGTTTGACATTAGCTATCTGAGTCTTAAAATTCGTCAACATGTTCAGTGTATGCAAATGAATCAAGACATACATGTCATCATTTAAGATGTTCTTAAAGTGTGACTTTGTAATAACTATTATAAAACAAATGCAGCTCTTACTGCAGAGCTATGTATGAACTTACTTTGTATACAGTACAATCAACATGCAGTGAACTTCATTGTCAACTTTAAGACTATCACAGCAGATCTTAAGTGAAATGACTCAGTCTTGTGTGCAATGTTTTGCAGTAAGCTAACTACATCAATTCTGTGTCAGATCAATCAAGTCTACTTCAATGCTTGATCAACATTCTTTGTAGAATGAAAAAAGACAGTCATCATGACAGAAAGTCATATCATTATGTCACGTCAAATCATTTCTCAGAATCATTAGATTAAATTTAATTTAATGCATGATAATACAGCTGTCAATGCTGCAGCGTTTCTTAACAGAGATTGTTCTAGATCACTTTACAACAGTAATAGAAATCCTGACATTACAGATAATGAATATTAAAAGTGTCAGCGCGAAGGCTTCTGCACTTAATGTAACTAAATGAGTCACTGATCAGCAGACTGTTGCACTTGTCTAATGTCAGTATTCATGCATTCATCGACCAAGACCCACAACTGTCAAGAAACTTCAATGTCTATTGTCATTAACAATGACTTACACACTGTCTCTCCTGGTCATGTCTCTCTCACACGTTTCTCATTCATCTCTTTAAAGTTAAAAAACAAGTCAGCACGTCGTTAAAGATGATTGCATGCACTGACAGATTTCAAGTTAATTTCTTTACTCAGTTAATCAATGAATACACTCTCTTAATAAAAGTCATACATTATGACATATCAATTCCTGATAGTGTCTCAGCTCTTAATAACATTGCACGTCTCCTGCGCTACAACACAGATCAAGTCTTCAGCTTGTCAGCTCTGGTCAACTCTGAAATGAAATTAAATGTGATAACTTTAAAGATTGTAAATGCTTTAAACACTGTCAAGATACTTGTTGCAGAAGTCTCTCTTAAAGACCTGCAGTGTAGATTGTATCAGTCAGTACTCTATGTTTACAAAGTCACACTGCTCAATTCTAATGAGCAACTCATCACTCACTACTTTCACTCTCTATCAATGTCATTATCCCTGCTTCTAAACATGTCTTGACTTCACCAAGCCAACCTGAATATTCATTAAGATACTGACTAAATCTTTGACAGATTTTGTCAACGTCAGCAGCGCTCAGAGAACAGACTACTCTAAGAGTCACTTAAAAACAATAACAATATCATTCTCATTATTGCATGACTATAAACTTTAACACTGAACCAGCCCTTGCTGAAAACTCTTTTCTCTCAACTACAAGACTTTCAGAATGTTTTTCACTTGTCTACTGCGAATTCCTTGCTTTTACACTCAAAGACTGACATGAAAATAAACTTAATGAATGACAAAACATTTAAGAAAATCTCTCTGTACAACATGAGTGAGAGAGAGCTGTAACTTCTCAAGAAGTACATTGAAGAAAACCTGAAACGTGACTTTATTTGCCTGAGCAAGAGTTTCTATGCATCATCAGTGCTATTCACTCAGAAAAAGAACAGCATTAAGAGATTCTGTGTAAATTACAGAAATCTGAATGCTATCACAATTAAAAATCAATACATCATTTCTCTTATATCAGAACTTCTAGAAAGATTTACAAAAGTTCGCTGAGTTACAAAGCTAGATCTAGTTCATGCTTTTCATCTTCTATGAATCGCTGAAGACCATGAACATCTTACAGCCTTCAAGACACAATATGATAATTACAAGTATCTGATTGTCCTCTTCAGCCTGTGTAACTCGCTAAGTCATTTTCAATAATACATTTAAACTGTGCTTTTTCTATACATTGACAACTTTGCAGTTGTCTACATCGACGATGTTGTCATATATATCAAAGACAATAACCTCAATGCTCATTAACAACACATTTAAATGATTCTTCAGAGATTCAGAGACGCTTGTTTAATTTACAATCTATTTAAATACTGCTTTTTACAGAAGAAAATTGATTTTGTAGACTACATAATTGACCGCCACGGTATACGCATGGACCCAAAACGCGTGGAGACAATACTAATGTGGCCCATCCTCAAATCTATTCAAGACGTTCGGGAATTTTTAGGCTTTTGCAACTTCTATCGCTGATTCATACACTATTACAGCAAAGTCATCTTGTCAATGACTAGTCTACTGAAAGTTAACAGACTCTTTTAATAAATGAAGATCAAAAACTTCAGCTTCAAGCAGTTAAAAAACACTTTTACAGAAGTCTCACTTCTTATCTTCTATTCAGATAAGCTAAGAATCATCATTTTCTGTGATGCTAATGAATACATCATAAACAAAATTCTCATGTAAAAAGAACAAGATGAACATTTACATTCAGTTGTCTTTTACAGCAGGAAAATGATAAATGCAGAACATAACTATGACACTTATAACCAAAAGATGCTTGTCATCATAGAGTCAATTAAACATTAAAGTCATTTTATTCAAAGTAATCATCATGATACAGTCATATACAGTGATCATAACAATCTTCTTTTCTTCTTAACAATTAAGATTCTTAGCCACTGTCAAGCTTGATAGACTCAACATCTTAGTGAACTGAATATTCTTATCAAGCATAAAGAGAGCCACAAGAACTCAGCCAACGCGCTCAGTCAATGATCTGACTACAAACCTACATTCAACAAGCTCACAGAGCTTAACAATGACTTTCATCAATTTCTTGACAGATCATATGATTATCTTTAATAAATTAAACTCACTGCTATGTCAGTTGCTCAAGATATTTTCTACAATGATGAACTCACAGAAACAGTTACAGTCACTTACAATTCTCTTCTTAATGCTATACATCAGCATCTTTCAAAGAATCTAAAATCTCTAATTCTTACAGCTGACTACAATCATCTAGAAAACTGAGTCATTAAAGACAGTCTCTTATTCTATTAAGACTGTGTTGTAGTTCTTGATCATCTATCTACACAACAGCTTATTCTCAGACACTTTTATGATTCTTTTACTGCAGGTCATTACAAGACTTGACAAACCTATAATCTTACTCAACGATGGTTCTACTGACCTCACATGCGTCAGAATATAAATGACTATTACAAGAGATGTAAAGTGTGCAAACATGCAAAATTTATCATACATCACACACACAGTGAACTAATCTCTGTTCTCATTTCAGACATCAACTGACACACAATTACACTCAACTTTATTGTAGGTCTTTTTAAGTCTGTCTGCTCTGTAACAGGAGTCATCTTTAATGTCATTTTAATAATTGTCTACAAGCGCTTCAAAAGGTCACACTATATATCAACAGTCATCAACCTGACATCAGACACACTGACTCATCTCTTTGTCAACAATATAGTGTGTCTGCACAGCATGCCTGCAGTTCTTATATCAGATAAAGATCATCTCTTCACTTTCAGCTTTTAACAAAAACTTTTACAAATTTTAGACATTGATCATAGACTCTTCATCATCTATCATCCTTAAACAAACAAACAAACAAAACAACAGAACCATGAATTAAAGACTTATATTCACCTCTACGTTGACTATCTTTAAACTAACTGAATTAATCTTCTCACTCTGACTGAGTTTGTCTACAGCAATTTAATTCATTCAGCACTGAGAACTACATCATTCTTTATAGATCTAGAACATAATTCTTCATCTCTCACTATACCTGACTTTCTGTTGTCAGAACTGAATCATCTAGAAGTGAAACATCATGCAATGCTTGTTAAGAAAGCTCAAGAGAAAGCTTACTCACATCTTCTACATGCTTAAGATCTCATGACCCGCTACACTTGTAACAATTTCATTGAGTTCAATAAAGAAGATCTGGTCTTTCTTAACAGTAAAAACATAAAGACTAGACGTTCTAACAAGAAATTAGATCATAAGTTCCTTGACCTTTTCAAGATAGAAAAACGCATTGATACTCAAGTCTACAAGCTAGCACTGTCTCTCTTGTATCACATACATGATGTGTTTCATGTCTCCCTTTTAAAACCACACACTGTCACAGCAATTAACAACAATCATATCTTTTTAGAAATCATACACTCAGAGATTGACAATGCAGACAGAGACTATGACATAGAAGAAATACTGAATGTGAAGTTTATAAGAGATAATAAGTTTAAATTTCTTGTTTAATGACTGAAACGAGAGCTGAGCTTTGATGAGTGAATGGACTCTGTGCATCTCGTCAACGCTCAGCTGCACATAGACACTTTTTACTCTCACTACTCTCACCACCCACGCTCAATCTCACTTGACAACATAGTGTCAGAAGTGCTCACCAGCACAGTCACACAAACCAGCACACTTCCACCTTTTCAAGTTCAATACTATAGACTGTAATAATACCGCTTCACCGATCTAGTACAGCAGCTGATGATTGACTTAGAGCAGGGCCTGTTTCGCTAAGTCTCAATAATGACATAGAGCAGGGCCCGTCTTGCTATGATGTACAGTAGGGCTGAGAGTACCCGCTACTGCTTTTCTAGGGCAGGGCTCGTCTCGCTAGACCCCAGGGCAGGGCTTGTCTCGCCGGTAATCTCAAAGGTTAGGACAGGGCACGTCTCGCTAACTATGAAACACTTCTTAATGACTCGCAAATTGTTTCTTTAAGTGTTTTACATTATGTCTTACATTCAGCAACGTTCACTTACGCTGTTACATTTGTATTACACCATACTCATGCCTCTACATGTACGCCCAGATGTATTATAATTATGTATTTTACCCACAAAAGGAGGAACCCCGAGGGAGGTGAGGAGGCAGAGTGTAAGGGCTCTAGGGCTTAGAGCATGTCAGGTGATGATCATGTGACCCACACAGGCCTCACCGTTCTATATCCACATAGTCTGCTAGTGTAGATAGGTCTGTTCTCCAAGATTCAGTCACAATACGATCCCACATATAGCTGCACTCCACCCTGGTAAAACCTAGTTCCTAGACCTTACAGGTATTTTCTAAGGTTCATTATTTGTTCTGGCAGGTGGGGAAAGCAAGGTCAGGTGATGGAGGTGGTCGTCTAATTAAAGTTGAGTTTAAGGTTAAAGATACTATCTATGTGTGGAGCCTCCGAGAACCCACGACCCACTGCTTCGAAGACCCTCGTTTTTCTTCTAGGTACGGAGTACAAGTGTTCCAATGTATTTAGCTCAGTGAAAGTAAACTATAACGAACTAGTCATGCGCCAAAGCCAGCCTCATCCAACTGCTTTCGTGACAGGGCTATAATCCCAACATCTGCAAGAACAGACAAACCGAAACAGATTGATCTGGTCGACGAAGCCCACTCGCTCTAGCTAGCTCCGTCAGGAGAGTGAAAGTTTCCGGCACCTAGACTCTAGTTAAGCTCCGTTTATCAGAGATTTTGGAGGACGATGGCAGTTGAAACCATCCACATACCGTGTTCTGAAGTCGACTCACGTCCTGCATGAGCACAGGAGCTAGATCTTTTTCTTGTATCAGATCTCGGACAGCAGCACAAGCAGATGATTTACTATCTTCCTGCGAGCCTACGGCTCCTGATTCCGGAATCTCAGGATCTTCATGGGAAGGCATCCAAGGGCTAGTGATCGATGAAGGGGATGGGGAGGGATGATCCGGTCGATGCATTTCTACCTCCTGTTCTTTCCTTCTTCGACTCCGCACTTCTTCTTGAAACAGCTCTTCTGCAGTTCGTATAACTATGTCGCGATAGCCGGCCGTTTCTATTTTACTCCAGGTTTTGCAGCTTTGATGTATTTGATGCAAGAGTCTGCCGAGTCGTCGAGTACGGGAATGGAACTGTTCAGATGCAAGGAGAGAGTCTTTTGGAAATTGGCCTGTATAATATTCCGCAGCCAAAGCATCCATAGACTCATAGCCCTCCTCTTCGATAACCGAGAGTATCTTTTCCAGTCGCTCTTCGCCAACTCCATATGCTTCTCTCCTTTTATTTCTACGTCTATTGTTAATCCTACCCGAGGTGTCCGTTATCGTTGTAATTAGCTCCTGAGAAAGAGGTTGGAAGGAGCTATCGAGATGGTTTGACCCATCCATCGCTTTGCGAAATGGTTCATGGATTTCTATATCTTCGCTATGGAAGAGCCCACGATTCAAATCAGGTAGTTGTGAATTGGCCGCTGATGTTGGCTCGGAAGCAGCTTGCCGGGAGAATTGCTGTTCAGATGGCGGGGGTGGATGAAGCTTGTCTACGGATGTCACTTGGATCAGTTGCTGGTTGGACTGCAGACTCGGCATGGCTGCCCTAAGAGGAGAAGGAGTCGTTCTGCTGTTACATCTCCACGGATGGATATCTGACATTGCTAGCTGCGACCTGTTGTCCACTATAGGATCGAATAAATGGCTAGGAAGATTTGTGGTCTCTGAGGTAGTATAGGGTGGATGGTTTTGCGTTGCATTTTCTTGGTAGAAATTTGGTTCCCACGTTGAACTAATATCTGTAAGTTCTTCGATGAGTCTTTCCTCCAGGTTCCCGGTTTCGAGTGCATCTGGAATGCAACTCATCTCTTCAAAAAAATCCGAACTGTGCAACACATTGTCAGCACCTTTTAGATGCTAACTATAGTCCCTTCGAACTTCTTTTTGAGATCTATCTGTCTCCCTCTCATACCTGCATTTACTTACTTCATAACGGCGGCGGTATTATGCCCTGGGCTCTGTGAATTTTGCCTCTCCTGCGTTGAAGCGTTCTGTTCCGCTTGGTCTTTATGAACACGATCATGACTGTGTGTCTTCTTGGCGCTTTTTCTCTTTGCTGCTGATTGCATTAGTTGCGCCGAACCTTTATGCATCACGGTATCTTCTAGGCCGTCTTGAAAAATGAAAGAAGAAATAACTATACCCTCTCGATGCCGTCGTTGCGCTAATCTATTCTTTTCCCGTCGGATTTCCCGCTGACTCCGCTCGATAGGTAGCATTAGTGGAGTGTCGCTTTTGATATTTGACTCGGAATTATGGAACATGATCGTATATTTTCACTATGAAGCGCCAAATCGAACGAACTCTCCCGATTTCGCCTATTTTCTGTCTCTATTCCTTTTGCCCAAGGATTATTGCTGATAAATGACACAGAAAACACTCCGAGCCAACACCGGCCAGGGGAAGCATCAGGGCCCCTAAAACTGGCTTCACCACAGCTTCCGATAGCTCGGATCTCGACTTTTGTCATATGCAAAACTCAAATATTTTTGACACGACCTGATAAGGGCAGCTCAGATGTTCCTACCACACTCTACAGGCTGAAATAGCAGCTGCCTCTCTATTAACCAATCAAATTTTTACCATAATAGCCTTGCAGACTTGGGGCGGTATCCACACGGACATAGAGTGACCCCATCTAAGAGCTATCTTAGAGCTGTGCATGAATCAACATATATGACAGGGCAATAATGGGCTCAGAAGGTCGATCTCTCCAGGAACCCAGGGCCATTGAGGATTTAGGATGACAAATAAGGTAGAATATTTTTCAAAAACTTCAGCTTCGGAAGTTTAGAGCGGTAATTCGTCTTGTCAGCCAATTTTTTCTAGATCCTGTATTCAACCTGAAGACGAATCCCTGTAATCTTCAGTAATTTCTAAATTGGTTGCTCTCGAGTTTTTTAGTAGATGAGTAGGTGCACACTTCACCAAACATGTGGCTGAATGAGCTGTGGTTGTACAGCAAGGGGCCGTGTTACTGTCAACTGGTTTTAACTGACCGAATACGCGTATGAGGATTATTTTGTCAGCTACTGGGGCAAAAGAGCTCAATCACCACCAGTCAACACTGGAGGAAGAGGGGATGGAATAAACAAAGGAGAGCTAGCCTCAGATGACATATTTTGTATATTGGGCGAAAGGTACTACTGAATGCACTACGAACTCCAACTAGACGTTCGTTCTAATTTGGTTTTGATATACAAATTCAATTTCCTATTGCTTTTTCTTTTTCAACGCACAAAAAATATTACGGAGAGCAGAGAGTTATTAGTATATATTAGATATTAGGTTTGTTATGGCGTGTGCTAATAGAGCACAGAAGTGAGCAAAACTTCGACATTGAAAAAGATCGGGAGAGGGATAATGAAAATTAACATTTATCTATTCCTTTAAATCTTACAACTTGAAGCTTCGTATCTTGTTCACTCATTTTGTACTCCGTAAGTACGATACATCCAATTCTAGGTTTGATATAATATTCTCACTAACAGGGATCGGTATGCTCCTACTGAACGGGCATGTGTTGCTACGAGCATTTAACAGTTCATGGTCAAACCTGCTATTTCGTCAACCATAGGTTCTCCAGCCTTGTGGACAAAACCATGATGTCCCGTTTGCTCTCTGTAAACTACCTTCTGCATGAACGGTACCATGCGCTCGGAGCCCAAGGTGGGAAGGACTGTAACTTCGTTAAGACGAGCGATCCTGCAACATACCAGCATCACGGCATAAAGTCGGTCATTGTAGCATCTACGAACTGGAACCCCAGCAGAAACGACGTCTACTGAGCATTACCGGTTTGGACTTGGGTTACACAAGTACCCGATATTTCACCGCTCTGAAACGACCACCACGCTGCTTAATGTTGGATTACATGGCCGTTAATGTTGCTGCCTTGCATTTCTTACCATATAACTAGAAGATTTGAGGCACTCCAATGCTCTTTCCTGGCAACCTTCATTCCTAACAACTCGCTTCACCGAACCTCCACGAATACGTTCAAAAATGGCCCCCATTACTCCCCCAGAAGATGACGGTGAGAGAGGGGTGACCATTGTACAGGAGTCTGGAAGTGACGGACATGAAACCAAAGCGAATCACGCAAGTTCCCAGGAAGACCAAGATGAGCTACTGGTAAAAACATTCAGCTATCTGTCGTTTGTTTTCGAATTTGATGACATTTTCCCCTTCGTTTCAGTATCTTCTGTGCCTTCACTTTCCCACTGAAACAATTTCTTCCTCGTACATTGCTAATCTGGTATGCATTCTTTAGGTGGATTGGGATAGTCCTGATGACCCCCAAAATCCTCTCAATTGGAGCATGTTCTGGAAATGGGCTGTTGCCCTACTAACATCCTTTGGGGGTCTGGTCACCCTGATGAGTGGTGCGATGCTCGCTCCAGCCCTGGAGGCCATCGGAAAGGATCTCAACACCAGCCCTGACACCACTAACATGTGTCTTTCCATTTTTGTGCTAGCCTTTGCCTTTGGCCCCATGGTTTTAGCTCCAATGACCGAAATCTTTGGTCGCCGCCATGTCTGGATATTTTGCTCGGCATGGTATGTCTTGTGGAACGGTATCTGTGGCTTCGCGAACTCCCAAGGGTTGATGCTGTCTGCAAGGCTTCTGGCGGGATTGGGGGCGAGCGCAGAGTTCGCGGTGAGTGGTTTATTTCTTAGCTTCCCTTTAGGCTACTTCACTGCTTATATTGCTTCAAGGTGTCCAATCCGGTATTAGGAGACACCTGGAGACCGGAGGAGCGTGGAAGATCCTTTGCGGTTGCAACATTCATACCTCTCCTTGGACCCGCCATAGGTCCAATTTTGGGGGGCGTGATCACGAATTCTATCGGATGGAGATGGTTGTTCTGGGTTTTATCAATCTTCGACGCAATCCTGACGATTGCTGCGATATGGCTTTTTCCCGAATGCTATGAACAACTCCTTCTTCATCGAAAGGCAACGAAGCTACGAAAGGAAACTGGGCTAGAATACCATACCCGGTGGGATATTCATAGCCAACCACTCATCCAAAAACTGAAGCGCAGCGTTGTCAGGCCAGTATGGATGTTGGTGACCCAGCCAATTATCCAACTTGTCAGCGTTTTCCTTGCTTATAATTTTGGTACGCTGTACTTCGTCCTTACCAGCTTCGCCTCTATTTGGATCACCCAATACCATCAGTCCGTTTCTGCCTCCGGGTTGCACTACATTGCCCTAGTCATCGGCTCAACCATTGGTGCCCAGCTTGGTGCGGCCCTTACAGATCGGCTATGGGCTTACCTGAAAAAGAGAGCAGGAGGAGAAACCGCGCCGGAGTATCGCATTCCTCTGATGATTCCTGGCTCTATTGTCATTCCTATCAGCTTATTCTGGTTTGGATGGACGGCAGAAACGAAACAGAAATGGATTATAGTTGACGTTGCTGCTGCAGTGTTCAACTTCGGGATTATTATGAGCACGCACTCACAACAGCAATACGTCATGGAGGCATATCGGGGTTATGTCGCATCAGCTACAGCGGCTAGTCAGTTTTTAAGAAGCATATTTGCATTTGCATTTCCTTTATTTGCGCCGGCGCTTTTCGCTCGGCTGGGATATGGCTGGGGTCATAGTTTATTGGCTTTCGTTTTTTTGGGGCTGGGTATCCCTTCCCCATTTATTCTGTGGAAGTTTGGAGCGAAATTGCGCGCAAAGGGTAAGCCAATGCTTTAGGTCGGAGAGAGCTGAATGAGCCCGGGACATGTTCAGCGTGCAGAGCAGTGGAGATAGAAAAGAAAAGCGATGGGATAAAATCCAAACAATGAGCTCAGCCGGTATTTTGTTTGAACTATCGTTCTCCAGCCATTTGTTGCTTGACACTTGAACTGGTAACTAATACTATGGGTTGCATGTTACACGGCGACACAACGAACAACAGCTGAAAAGTGCCCATGAATAACTATTCCGTATCCGCTAAGATAATCAGCCAACTAGTTTCAAAGCATGTGACTCGAATATCCAGCAGAGAGTTCACCACATGTCAAAACCTGCGAGGCTTTTCGTCCGTACTGGTAAGGAACACTAGTAGACAGAATCTACATAGTATTATTGAATCTTCAATTTCACGCAGCAAAGTCCTGAGAGCTAACGGGTAGGTACTAATGTGGTTAATGGATAAACTTTAACTTTAGTTGCAATCGATCTTCAACTAACAAACCAGTGCGCCATTCTAATTGGTTTCAGTTGGTTTCTGATCTGGGGGCGTAGGGAATGGGCCTGTCAGTGGGGGTGTTCAGCCTTGGTAAGTGGATCAGTTGCTTGTTTCGAAACGACATCATTCTGGTGAAGTCTCCGGCTGGTTGGACAGCATTCTCGTTACGCGTGTTTTGGAAAAACCAATTGCCTGCAGTCACACCGAAATATTTTGAATTGTTGGTCTTTGGGGGCGAGAATGTTTTATTTTGGTTTGGGCCTGGGCTGAGCCAACCATATTTGGGTGCTTCGCGTGGCCCTCGTGGATTCTAAGGTAACCAGAGTATGACACTTCAAATGGCCTAAAATCGGCGATTGTTCCATCATGCAAGGGAGAAATTTTGTTGCCCATTTCCCTCTCGATTTACTTTGTCCTCAGAAAAGTTATGGCGTGATAGGCACGTTACCAGCCTAACTCTGGACAACAAGCAAGTCATCGGGTAGGGTTCTGTTTGACATTCTAAACAGCCACAACAAAGTCCTCTGAAAAGCTCGTCACCGCTCACGGGCGCCCTAAAATAACGGACGCAAAGGGTTGACCTTAGCATCTGCTTCAATGACCCTTGGTAGAGCACATAATGCGGTCAAGACGGCTTCTGGGGCCCGGTGCGTTGAATACACTATTGTGCCGGATGTCTACTGACAACTGCTAGAAACCCCCGCTGTTGATATTGCTTCTTCTTGTGGATACATAGTGGCCACAGCCATAACAGCGCTTAGGCAAAAGACTCTGATGCTAAGATATGTATTCCCTACGAAAAACAGTAAAGATCCATTTCATTTGCCGGTGTGAAAACACCAATTCCCCGGCTCTCCCCTTGCAAATGGCCGGTTAATTATGGTGTCCACTCACTGCACCAATTTTGTCTCCTTCACCGGTTGGATATGCGACACCTGGGAATGAAGAAAACCAGAGTATTAGTATTAGTTCTCACTAACTTTACAAACATTTTCAACCAATTTGTTCGAGCATTCAAGCATTCAAGCTTACCCAAGGTAGGATGAACAAGCCAACCCGGCTTCATCATATCAACCGTTCTAGCCTTCGTCCACTGATCTAGTTTTTGCCAATTCACACACTGATGGGACGTGGCATTGGCAAGGGGAATACGGCTGCTCTCGTGCCATTCAAATGTGATCAATCCGACGTCACCATGGCACATGGCAGATTGGCGGAGGAAGTCGATACAATGCTCTTAGAAATATTGAGAAAATTGGGCTTTGGAATGAGTAGGGTAAGCATCAACTACTAGATGACTTACCATTATGGAGCCTATTCATTTCTATGTCGTTTGCAGATAAGCCCGCGAAATAATAGTCAGGATACATGTACTGGTGGATGCGTTTGAGGCAGTGGAGTTGATGATACACATTCAGGGTGCCGATGTAGCCATCGCTTTCGGGGATGCGAACCGTAATGTCCTCTCGATCATAGTGCTTGATATACTCCGGCTCCACCATTATGTTCTCATCTGCTTAAAGCATTTAGTCACAGATACCCCAGTTGAATTTTCACCACAGCGAAATAAATATTCTCCAATAGTTTGGTCTCACCATTGAGCAAGTCATGCCAGGCTTTGTCTAGTTCTGGGCTCGGCTTCCCCGAGAAGGACCCCTTTTCCGTGATCCGATCCTCCAGACTGAACTTGGTGTCGCTCCACTCTAAGATCCTCGCTGCGGGTGCTTTTGCATTATTAGCCCCTTAATCAATTTGGTGAAGCAGGAGACTAAGTCCAAGGGTTCACAAGCCAATACTTACAAAAAGGCACTCCAGCATCCCGTACGAGATACGTACTTTTGCTTTTCCACAATACGATCAAACTCACAACATACATAGTAAATAGAAAAATGTGAGAAATAATCATGAAGCGACCGTTTTTCCATAAAGGCTGCCGTGCAGCAAACGAATGATATTGAATTTCTTCAAGAAGTCCATCCTCCGATCCCTTTTCTTCAGATGGGGCCCTTTGAGAAAACCTCGGAGTTTCGGGGGTTATGTAGGCATATTGGTTTCTATCTTTGTATCTTGGCAATTGCCGAAGTTTGGCGAATAAAGCCATCATAATCAAATCCAAACGAAAGCTGTCGATGTTTAAAGTTAATATCCCTTGCGCAGAGCTTGTGTGAAAAGTGCAAGAGAGTAGGAATCACTTAGGATGATGCAATTCCAGGCGATATGGCCGTTCGAAACAGGAAAAGTTCAAGAGATATGGAGAGAGATGGATACCGTCAGCAAATTGCTAGAGTAGGTAACAATCTTACCCAGAGCAAAGAAATAACTGCATTTGTTCATCCTGTACACGTTTTGTACATGTTCTCGGTCATGATTTCAGCCCTGTCATCAACATCTGCAATGTCATCGCAGAAAAACTCATGTTACTAATGCATTTTATGATGATGACATTATATCTGGTTTGACAACATGTAGGTTTTGGTCTGCTTACTCCCGAGCCGGCACCCGGAGTTTGAGTAAAATCGAACTGAAATGGGGGTTGCTTCTCACTTGGTGCTTGAGGAAATATCCGGTTGAACGGTGGCAATTTTCCTTTACGGTATGTCTTGGTGGATATTATTCGTGATATTTTGCGTGGGCGTTGGGGCCTTGAGCTCCTCAGAAGCCAAACGTGCTTCGTATGTAGTGAAAGAATCTCATCTAGCACCCTCCGGGTGGATTCGTGAAAGCCCCGCTCCTCCGTCAATGAATATCTCGCTCCAAATTGGCCTCGTGCAGGGTTATATATCTGAGCTGGAAGAGAAACTTCAAGAAGGTTAGACGTTTTCTTCCCTAATCTAGCTGTACATCTTGCTGAAATCGTTCAGTCTCCGACCCATTTCACAAGAGATATGGCCAGTTTCTGACTAGAGATGAAGCGGCCAGGCTTCTTCAACCACGTCATGACGCCGTTGGCCGCACGCAAGCCTGGTTAGAAGAGCATGGCGTTTCGATTCATCGCCACAGGTTCAATGCGGCCAGGGACTGGCTCAGGGTTACTGTATCGATAGCGGAAGCCGAGCGTCTTCTTGACACCAGATATTTTATATATAGATATGAGCAACAAACAGCCACTCGAACAACCGAGTGGTCATTACCTCAATACCTGCACGACGCGATTGATACGATCCAACCAACAACCTCTTTTATGCGGACCCCGGCTCGCATAAAAACACGCCAGAGTGAAGACCACGAGGTTACGGATCTTAACCAACTTGCAGAAGACATCGCGCCAGGTATCGGAACGGATGTCGACTTAGGCAATATCCCACCAGACTTGACGCTGCAGCAAGCATGTAATGCCAGTGCTGTAACGTCCTTATGCCTTCGTTCGCTGTATGGAACCCTGCATTACAAGGCAGATCCTGACAGGGGAACAAGAATGGCGCTGGTCAATTATTCGGGGGAATTCAACAATAGATCGGATATTTCTCAATTTCTTAAATTATATCGGCCGGACGCTCTTTCGGGGGCAGAGAACTTCGAAGACGTTAGCATAAACGGTGGGATCAACCAACAACGTCCAGTAACGCCTGAGCAATATGCCCAAGGTGCTGGGAGGGAAGGAAATCTAGACGCTGAAGTTATGATAAGCATCGCCCATCCAATTCCTCTTACAACATATACGGTGGGTGGACCCGAGCCGCCATTTATCCCAGACTCATTCACTCCCACCAACACCAACGAGCCATTCCTGGAGTGGTTGAACTGGATCCTTGACCAACCTGACTCGCAACTTCCCAGCGTCGTTTCCACTTCGTATGGGGACATCGAACACACAGTACCCGTTTCATACGCTCGTAGAGTATGCAATGGGTTTGCCCAGCTCGGTGCCCGCGGAGTCTCCGTTATAATGGGATCGGGAGATCATGGCGTTGGGCATTCAGGCGACTGCTATTCTAATGACGGCCTCTCCAACCCTGAATTCCTTGTAAGCTTTCCAGATTCCTGTCCATGGGTGACGTCCGTCGGGGCTACAAAAGGTATCCAGCCAGAAATAGTTGCAGTAAACGGCCGCAACGGATTCTCATCAGGCGGCGGTTTCAGCAATTATTTCTCGCGCCCAGATTACCAAGCCAGCAACCCCAATAGCGTTTCCCGTTATCTGTCAAGTATCGGAGATCTCCACTCTGGCATGTTTAATCCATATGGACGTGCAATCCCTGATGTTTCTGCCCAGGGATATCGCTACGTAACCATCTGGAACGGCGAGACAAAACTCGTCGATGGCACATCAGCTTCAACCCCAACATTTGCAGCCATTGTAGCTTTGGTTAATGATGCGTTGGCGGCAGAGCAAAAGCCTTCTCTGGGATTTTTAAATCCGTGGTTATACGCAGAGGGATATAAAGCTTTTCGGGACGTCACTGAAGGTAAAAATGGGGGCTGTAATACAACAGGCTTTCCGGCTCTACAAGGCTGGGACGCTGCCTCTGGTTGGGGTACACCATGGTTTCCAAAGTTCAGGGAGTTAGCCTTGAAGAGAAGGTCGAGAGAGACCCACCCCTGGTATATCCGGTGGTTCACATAGAATATTTACAATCAAGCAGTACTCCGTACGGCGTACTACCTAGATGCTGCTCCGTAGTGGGTTCCCGAATTAAAAATTGCTACTGTACCAAATTTCAAGATGTTCAACATGGAAGCTCATGCACGGTTTTATTGCATGTATGGAGTAGAAACAATACGGAGTACTAAATAATATTATTCGATAGAGGGCTCCCGCAAAGTTCTTGTTAGATTCCAAGACTTAAAAAATTGTGAATAGTCCGGGGGGAACTCACCTTTTAGCTCAGTGTTCCCTTAATTGGTTTAAGGGTACGGAGTACTCCGTACGGTACTGAACATAGGGGCCTCTTTAGTCATGTTGTTTTCAAATGAACGATGGTGCTCGAGGGCGACTCGGCGTCACCATCAATTGGCTACTGGTTTATTGACAACAAACACCCACGCGCTTCGCGACGCAGGATGAGTAGTATCTATTAGGCAACCGCTCCTTGGGCGTTAAGTCCAAACATCAACAAACATCCCATCGCACAAGCTTGATCCAAGGCCAAAGCATCCACGGGCAAAACAACAAAATGTCACTTGAGGAGATACGAGAGTTGCGCCAGCGCCTTGAGGAAGAGCAGCGGCAACGTGAACAGGCTGAACGATTGCAGAGGCATGCTGAGGAACAACTGAAGCTCCTGACTCAAGAAACGACACTTCCCGAATTCCTCGATGCCTGCCATGTGCATTTATTTCTTGGTCTGACTATCCAGCAAGACAAAAATTCGACCACAAAAGGCAACCCGGCGAACGCTGACCGTAAACTCCGCCCAGCCAAGATTCGAGAGTGGACCGACTTTCCAGCTGAACAGATTTCGGTATGGGAGGACCTAATGAATACGGAGTTTGTGACTGAGCGCCATTTTACACCAGCACTAGCATTGAAGGAATATGGGAAAGAAGCCCGAGAAAGGATAAGCTCAGAGTTAGATTTACATTACTTTGAACGACAGACTATCGAGACGCGCGTCGCTTCTGTCATCAAGCAGTTGTGCGCGAGTCCCCAACTTCGACAAATCTTTTGCCTGAAAGGAAATGTAACCTTCGAAAACCATGCCAATACCCTGACAGACGAATCAAGCATAGCAGCAGACATAAACTCTTTGAGTCTAACCCAGCGGCAACCGCGTCGCCCCGATCGCTTGGCCGCAAAATTGAGCAGTGTTGCCCTCCCTCCTCAGCAGCCAGACCCAGGGGAAACCCAGAGGACTTCCCAGCCACGGAGTTCCCGACCTCGAGCAGACCAGTTTTGTGTTTATAATAAGGGCGACGATGGAAAGGTCCCGGCATTTATTGTTGGGTACAAGGCACCCCATAAGTTCTCGCTCGCTCATATCAAGGCTGGGCTTCAAGACATGGACCTCGACGAGGTACTCTGCTTCAAAGAAAGGGAATCACCAGAAGTTATCTGCCGTCGCGTTGTGGCGGCAGTAATCACTCAGACCTTTTCGTACATGATTCATGGGGGATTGGAGTACGGCTATGTGTGTACTGGTGAAGCGTTTATATTTCTCCGCGTGCTTCATGATGATCCTTCCACTGTTTACTATTATCTGTCAGTACCAGAAGCGGATGTTGGTTCCACAACTGGATGGACTGACAACCCGGATGATGATAACCGGCTGCATCTGACGGCATTAGGCCAGGTATTGGCTTTCACTCTCCGCGCTTTACAAGTATCGACACGAGACATCGCTTGGACAAACCTGGCGGCCAGCAACCTGGAAACTTGGGTCATGGTGTATGACAAGCTTCTTGATGAAATATCGGAGAAAGAAATTCCCTCTTCCGACTTCAAGCCCCCGACGTGGAGCCGAAATGAATACTGCCGTACTTCTCCAGTGAAGACAAGATCAAAGCCTACCGGTGCTGCATCATGTTGCTCCTCTCAGAAAACAACATCTTCCCGCTGCGATGATGATGTTGAGGACGGCTTTGATCCTAGCACGCCTAGTCGACCGCCCCAAGCGCCTCGTATTCGTAACCCGCCGACATCCTCGTCAATATCGGCAGCCGAAACGTCACAAAGTTCACGCTCCAAAGGCAAGTCTCGGCAGTATTGTACTCAGCAGTGCCTTCGAGGCTTGATCACTGGAAGTCAATTGGATCGGAAATGTCCCAATGTAATGGATCATGGGGTGGATCGACATCAACTAACTCCCTCAACTCTTATTCATCTGTTGGACCTGCAGCTCTCTAACAACAACCTGCAGCTGGACACGCAGCTGGGATGCGACTCGCTACACATTCATGGGAGTCGCGGAGCGCTTTTCAAAATCACCCTGTGGTCACATGGTTATACGTTTGTGGGGAAAGGTGTGCCAGTCGAGTTTGTACAGGGCTCGAAGCACGAGCAGCGCGTGTATTCACATCTCGCTCCCATTCAGGGGGTACACGTGCCTGTATTACTTGGCAGCCTGGAACTTCGCCGCCCATTCTCCTATGACGGCATTGCCGAGATCGTACACCTAATGTTCATGGGCTACGCCGGAAAGACCGTTGCAGGCCGGTATGATCTTGATCGCCGTCAACTAACTCAACAAGCTGAGAAATCCTTACAGGCGATTCACGAGCTACACGTGCTTCAGGGTGATCCAATAGCGGGCAATTTGGTCGAGGAAGATGGTCGAGTGATGTTCATTGATTTTGAGCGGGCAACACTGCAAACGCGACGAGTGCCATTAGGGAGCGTTTCACCTAATCAGAAACACAAGCGGGAGGTATGCTCCTTAGAAAAAAATTGGAACAATCGTCTTGACTGTTTTGAGCGCGAGAAGCGACGCATGAGAAATGAATTATACTGTAAACCTATTGTTCTCAGACAACCATCGAACTGGAGATGACTTTTATTCATTTAATTGTGGTATTGGAACCAACCTAACTACCGCCAATGATCTTCGGATGCATCTTTTGCAGTGTCTGGCGACTACTATATAGCTAGCTGGCCACTGTTGGTATTTTTGCTTAGCGGAAATTTTCACCTTTGGTATCGACGGAGTGCAGGCCTTCCCACTTGGTGGATACGGCACCTGCAAGAGTCGCCCACTTGCGACTCACCTCCTTCCTTGAGTTTGTCCAGCAGCGTCCTTTTGAGGCAAAACCCCTCATGCATACTACTGCCTTGCAATTTGCAACTACTCCAGATCGCGTGTAAGACAAGAAACCGATATATATTCTACAAGATCGAATATCAGAGGACAGTCTCCTGATGGCGCCGAACTTCTTTCTGGAGGCAAATGGACCATGACAGATCCAGCGGTTCCATGTCCTAATCGTTCCATTTGCGAAAAGGCTATTGTTTAATGGGCTTTTGTTGTTTGGTTGCTGAAAATCGGGAAAGCTTCTCAATTGATCAATACCAGAACTAAATAGAAAACAAAAACAACACCGCATGAGACCACAGCATATGTAAATAGAATATACCATCCAGGCAATCAACGAGCCTAAAGTTTCTGGTGTTCTGTACATTCATCTACCAACTACTGTCTAATTAGCTAAATTTTTTTCTTGTGAATAACATTTCTCCATCCGAAAATCATCGTGTTAATATTTTTCTGAAGCCGCTGATTGGACACAAGCCTTTAGAAATTGTTATGTCTATATACACAGATTTGTTCAAGCATTGACGCTCAACCTTTGCAATCTAGGCAGTGTTGTTCAAAGCATGGATGGGAGTTTTACCTACAAATCATCGTCGTCAACTTAGCACTACTAAAATTACATGGTGTGTATATCGACGCACTAGCAAACTTGGAAAACCATAAATGTTAGAATGATAGGATAAGATTAATGTATACACATATTGACTCAAAGGATTTATTTGGTAGTTGTTGGCCTGAAGTATAGGTCGCTATTCGGATGAAAATTTGGATGTCCATCATTGTGGGCTTTAGGTTCAATTAGCTACAGAGAGTCCTTGGAAACATCCGAACCAACATCCCAACCAATTCAACAAACACACAAGCTTCCAATACCATTTCGCTCCAACACATATTTGAAAACTGAGAAGCAAATAACGTCCCGATTCATACGTAAAAGACAAGAAGCGTATCATACTCTCGCTATTGACCCACCCAGGCTCTTCCACAGTCTCACAAGCCCATCAAATTCTCCAGAAGCTCATACAGTGCGATAGAAAAGAATGACGTATGACAGCGAAAGAGTAGCGATTATCGGTTTCCAGGATCTTTCGACAATCAGAGGTGCAAACACTGCAGGCTCTGCATATTTCAATTGCACCTACTTAGTCAACAACGTATCTGGTTGCAGCATCGGCGTCGGAACGCTTATCGACCACATAGCGAGTGGCGGCATCAGCATCTGAGCGCTTGTCAACCACATATCTGGTAGCAGCATCAGCGTCGGAACGCTTGTCCACCACGTATCTGGTTGCAGCATCGGCATCAGAACGCTTATCGACCACGTATCTGGTTGCTGCATCAGCATCTGAACGCTTGTCAACAACGTATCTGGTTGCAGCATCAGCGTCGGAACGTTTATCGACCACATAGCGAGTGGCGGCATCAGCATCTGAGCGCTTGTCAACCACGTATCTGGTAGCAGCATCAGCGTCGGAACGCTTGTCCACCACGTAGCGAGTGGCGGCATCAGCATCGGAACGCTTGTCTATCATATTGAGGACCGGTGAGTTAGTTTCGGAACGAGTATCTATAATTTTTAAAGGTGTTACTCCTTTGCGGGCCGCCATAGCCACGATGGCATAGATCTCACCTGGAGAAGATGGTGCTCCAGTGACCACAGTCAAAAGAAGAGCCATGACCGGCAAAATGTTCTGGATCTGCATGTTGTTCTTTGTTTTATTGGTTATCTAGGGAGGCAAATATTCGAAGTTCGAGCTGAAATTGGAGTTTCCGATCTTGACGCAGATACAAACTAATATTGAATTATATTCCTCGTGCTCTCAATTTGAGGGCCAAGATAGCATTTTACTACTTATATCGCATCATTGTCGAATAACTGAATGCGGGCGTGTCATACCAAAGTGTGCCTCATTCAGTCATTATTGGAAACCTCAGGCACAATGCAATTGAGTTTTTCAGCTGAATTATGCAGTCACGCGGTGGTGACTTGCACTTTACCGACCACGCACTGATGACATCTCTAGTTGTCATCGTAGCACGAAGCTGTTATCCTTTTGAAATCTCATCAAATGACTGTCATAGAAACCCGATTGCTTGATTGGTGGGTGTTGTCTACCATGGGTGACCATGCTGAATAGCTCAGTTGGGAGAAAAACAACGCATTGTCACACACCATTGCCATTGGAATTGTTTCTTGGTTACCCCACTGAAAACCTTGAGTGTAAGGAGCTTTGATGGAAATAATTCTCGTCTGGCAGAAGCCAAAGTCAGACTCGTGTCTGATATCCCAAGAAAAGCACACAGTGACCTGTTTTTGACCTGTCTTCAACATTCCGTCTAACTGATCTTTGAACCTTTTCTCTCTTTTATTTCTCATTTGACCTTAACTCCTCAGAGAAAAATTCACAATTCCACCAAGAGTTCTTCTGCCGTCTAAACAATATGGATTTGGGGAGAACGAGATGTTCAAACGACGATTCGCCATTACCGACCTCCACCGAAAGTGCGGACCCAACAGACACATTGCTCGAAAAGCTCTCATCTCCCTACAGTGAAAAGAAGCTACCATTTTGGAGGGAACATATTAAAATTGTTTTTGTGACGGGAATCGCATTTCTATTCATGTTCGGTTTCAGTGCGATTGTATTTGAGAACAACAGAATTCTGGAAAAACAATTGCAAAGTAGCCTAATTGACTGTGAGTATTAACTGATCGCCATCTTTTTGGCTACGTCAACTCTCTAGTACTGCCCCGTTTTCTAATCGTTCAGTTAGCACCCGCAAATAAGGCATTGAAATGGACTGTCGTTGAATGGGAACATGACGATGGTGCTCAAGGAGATTATGTAGGGGAACCACGGCCTGTGCTTGAGAAAGCTTGGAGGGACATATTTGACAGTATGTTCTCCCCAGACTGGCCTCCGATAGATTTTATGCCTTGAGGAGTAACTTTATCCGAAGTCATGAATGTTAGATTATCAGAGCAAGATCTGATGGCAGTTGGGCGCCTCGAGGATGCTGTAGCATTACCAGATGGTTCCGGTTATGCTGGCACACTCAATGTCTTTCATGAACTGCACTGTATTGTAAGTTAGCCAACCATCTTCTGGCCCTGACCATAAAAGCGTCGAAGGATATGGCTGTTTTGACTGAGAAAACGGTGTCAGTGGTGGTTGTACAAATATGTCCATAAAGATCACTATTTCGAGGGTGCCAACCCTCATGAGCAGGCAATTATGAAGCTTCATTCTCGTGAGTATCCACGTTTAAATATGAACAGAAATAAGAATCTCAGAAAGGCTGGGAAGAACAGAACTAATGCGCCAATGTGTATCCATGCCGCTCCTAGATCATTGCCTAAATTATCTACGAAAATCAGCAATGTGTCATAGTGATGTCGGTATCATTACATACAATTGGAAGAAAGGCTCCCTGAAGCCAAAGGCCACAGCGACGACCCATCAGTGCGCAGACTGGAGCCGCATCATTGAATGGTCGGGTTCTAGGTCGTTCAATATGACGAAACCGGGCTACATTGTAAATCCGCGTCTAGGTTGGTTCGATCACCATTGTTCCAATAAATCCCCTTGGTTATTTTTCAAAGCCGCCCTTTAGGCTGGATTAACTAATGCTTTTCCTATGGAATAGGGCCCGTATTCAAAGAGGGGGAAGAGGAAGGATTGGCTGTCGGGATACCGGAGCATGATGTAGACGTAGATGTAGATGCCATTAGTTAAAATGGATGAGATCGTCATAGTTGTAGTATTGGAGGAATTTTTAACATTTAAATCTATATCCAGATGGTGGTTAACTTAATGTCAAATTCCTGGCTAACGAGCAGTGTTGATGAGGTCGACTTTGCTTTCAAACTTACGAATATGTATAAATATTGGACTTTTTACCACTGGACTAAAGGGAGAATTCCCCAATTTTCAGGGACTTAGCTCACAATTTTAGGATCTTGGAATCTAACAATATGCTATATAATACTTCATTCGCTGTCCGACTTAGCACAGGACATTTCCTCCATTTTCCATCTTATCAGCAGATCGGTAAAAGTCAACATAAAAAAGGGCCATTATCATAATGTCGATTCGTTTCATTCTCGTGCTAAGCGTAATACAATCGGCGTAAAAGAGAGTGCACCCACAATCAACATCGTCCAGCAGGACACCCAACTCTAGTCCCCAATCTCTCCCCTCCAAGCCCCAACACTGAAAGCATTGCATTAATCGTTCCCCCAATACCCTCACCAGCCATAAACCCAGCCGCAACCGCATATCCAAATGCCTCGAATCCCAGCGGCGCCTTCCATTGCCAAACAGCCGCTATCAAAGACCCAATCAGCATGGCAATTCCATATTGCGGCGATGGCAGCGTAAAAGCCATGGCTAGAATCATAACGTTAGGATGATACGAGCGCATTCGCTCCCATTTCCCTACCCACACGCTATGCCGGATGATTACCATGAGAACACCGATGACGGCCATTATGAAGGAAAATATGAGAGAAGTGCGGGGAATAGGGAGTACAGGTTCTGTGGCAGCTACAGCCACAGCACGCCAGGCAGCAACGGACGGAGAAGAAAATTCGCAGTTGTTCGTGGGGGCGGTGGAGTTATTGGTTGTTGAAGGGTTATTTTCTGTGGATAAGATGCATGGGTAGGCGGTTGCGAACATGAGAAATATGGATGGTGCAAAAAACGTGGCAAAGAGGGTTCCTATTAGCTGTGTTGCGTACTGGAGTCGGGGTGATGTGCCCAATAGGTACCCGACTCGGAAGTCACCCATGAGGTCTGGAGTGATTGTGAGTGGCTGCAAATTTGAAACGGGACGCATATAAGAAAAAAAACATACCGCAAGCTTGGCTCGCACCGATATTTGTCAGAGCACCTCCCAAGAGATTTAGGCGTTGTGAATTTTGAATGTTTTGATCCTGCGTTGTGCTGCTCAAGGTAACTTGTGACACCTTCGAAAGAACGCCAAGAGGTGTAGTATCTAGACAATATTGGCGTCAGGCCTCGTTTACTTATCTTACATCATTAGGGGAGCTGACTAAAACTCACCGGTTGCGCCGGTTGCTTGAATAGCCATCAGGGACAGTATAAAAGCCAAGAAAAGAGCCAACAGGGATTCCATAACATTCATGCCGAATTGGAATTTCAGGGCTGGGCAGGCCACGGTGATAATGGCAACCAGACCTGGTAGCCACATCCATACTCTAATACTGTCGTTTGAATCACCGGCGCCATTCTCGTCCTTTTCAGTCAAGGGGCTATACCGATAGTTGCCTTCTCGTAGCCTGGCAAGTATGCCTGAAATTGCTCGAGTGGAGTCTCGAGCAATAATCCAAAACACACGCCATTGACAGGCAAGTTCTGACGAAATAGTAGTATTAGCTAACTATACTGTAGTCCCCTCATTCGTGCATGGCTTCTTACGCACCAGCAAGCGCTACTGCTGCCATTGTGATCACTCCCGGCCATAAAAGCCAATATCGAGGGCTTGGGTGGGAAGCAGTTGCAAAGTCCTTCGACAAGGACGTATAAGACATCAAGTCGGACCATTTCGAGTCCGTGGATGCTGGCTCTCCAAATGCCATTCCATGATTTACTAAATACGGGCCAATAACGCCCCTATTGCTCGTCAGTATATGGGATGGGTGAGAGAGTTTCCGCGAACCAAGGTTAGCTTACCATGCAAGAACTGATCCAGCAGTAAAAGATACGGCAACGTTGATTCCCACGAGCATGCCGGAGCCGATGAAAGCAGGTGTCCATTCAACAAACCAGCCCCAACTTTCCATCGACATAGCCCAGTCTACGAAAATTCCGCTCTCGGCTAGCCAAGTAAACGGATGCCAGTCCTAAATAGCTAGGGAGTGAGTTGAAAGGGTTTCCCCTAATGTACATATAATTAGAGAATCAATAAAGAGTTATATCTTACCCACAAAATGCCGATGGCGTACTGGGACGCAACACGCAGGAGTACTGCGAATATAAAAGCGTATAGTAGGGCGGTAAGTTTCTGTCGTGCCATTGACGCGCCACTGGCCGCTTGATGCATGCTACGGATTGTGATAGCAGTAGCAGAGGATGATGGAAATATAAGATTAAGTTCCCGGGCTACCTGCATCAAGAAGAAATTTCGTACTAGAGGGGGAATAAGTTTCAACAGACTTCATTGGCCATAGGTCTGTAAGATATCACAAGAACAACATACATGGCGCAATAGACAGGAGGCCAAAATAGCCTCCAATAGCGGTCAAGGTAACGATTCGAAAGAAATCTTTCGTCGGGATTGAAAGCAGCTCTAACTGATACAGTGCGGGAATAGCCGACACGAAGACATTAGATAGCCCCCCAGCCGCCGTGGCAGCGGTTTGGACAATATTATTTTCATGAGGGCCGAAGTTGTTTTCGGAAGTGTACTTTGTCCACGACCGAAGAACAGCAAAACCCACAATTGACTAGGTATAACGGCCTTAGAAATGCTGGTATTTAAAAGTACTCCTGTGGTGGGATTAAGAAACTGGCTACTAACCCCGAAAATGTTGGCTGAGGTCGTCCAACCTGCCTTGAGGCCAAGGTAAATATTGGATGCGTTCACCAATGCCCCACAAAGACATCCAATGAGTAATGCCCGAAAGGTAAAAATAGGGTTCGAATCATGATGCATATCCGGAAAGGGGGAGAATTTGTCTTCGTGGAGGGCTTCTTCCTCCGACACTATTGTATCCCCGTCCAGAGAGTTTTCTCTCCACGACTGAACTCCTTCTTCTTCTTCTTCTTCTTCTTCTTCTTCTTCTTCTTCTTCTTCATCGTCATCATCCCCTTCCCCGGCATAGGAGGCCTGCCTGGGGAGATACTGAAGTTCTGTCCCACTTGAAAATTCGGGCAATGCCGAATAACGCGGGTTCGACGCAGACATTTGGCGCGTGTTGCAACGAGATATATTACCCCTTGTGGCTGCGAAAGGATTAAAGCTTGGGGATAAACCAACATACAACTAGCTGCCCGCTTAATCTCGAACCCCATATCCATTTGATCCTTAGTCAGAGAAAATCCTCACCATCCTCGAGAGCACAACGACCCAAGCCTTAAAAGGACAGGTAAGGCTTGGTTGTTGTTGCATCCATCGTCTGGCTGTTGCTCCGCCGCTTTGTTTCACGGCGGAGTATCATTTCGCCGAGGTCATGACCAAAGCCCTAATTTGTTTGAAGGGTAGCCGCTGCTGACTCTGCGTCGCTCTAGGGACTACGTGCTTATGCTGTGATGACTTCCCTATAACCTATGACTTCACAGGGCATGGTATGATTGTATATATATCTGTGACACTGGTAATTTTGTATGTCCGACATGTTGGTATTATGAGACCGTCAAAACCGTATCAACTGAGAAACCCTTAGCCTCTCAGGGCGTCCTTTTTGGCGTAGCGGTTAAGTCCAGTTCAGTGCTTGCTAGAATTATGTACTGTACTGTACAGTACAGTAGTACACACATTTTTAGTATTATAGCACCCCCGAGTTGACATTACCTTCTTCTAATTTGAAGTGGTAATAGAAACGAGAAGAAAAGAAGTACCACTTTCAGCAGCTAATTTTCCCACACCTGTCTGGTACAGGCTTCAAGGTTGCCATACCCTGGAGGCATACCTAATCCTGTGAGGGCTATCAGGGTCAACTTCATCTGCCCAACTCAACCATGACGGAAAAGGCAGTCAAAGTTCGTTACTGGCCTTTTGGGCCTGCTGATCATTTCACGACACACCTGTTCACGTTCTATATTTAACGTGGAATTTTAATGGAAATGTTTGTTCTCCTGTCCATTTCTCTATTAAAGAGTAAGTGACCAGAAAAGATTGTGAGAGAAGATTTGAGAACTTTTTCACGCTGTATCTCAGTCAGGCGATAACGAAAACGAGAGGCCATGCGGATCAACCTTCTTTCCAAATATCCAGCATTGTAATTTAATAGTTGGGGGTATACTTGTGCTCCTGGAATGCTGGGTCGCATATCAGGTGGCCACAGCGTGCGTCCACTTCAGGGCATGCAATCAAGCTGATTTGGGTGGAAATTGAATGGGCTGTTTGTTCCTTTCTTCTTGTAATTTAGTTTCAGGATGCTGATAGAGGTAGTCGCAATGATCAGCTATGCAGAATGTGGTTATTCGTGCTGCAATTGCAGCCCCGATGTTTTGAAGTGGGATGGGGAGGACGCCTGTGGAGCACCTGTGGGCCTGTTCCATTCAACCATTTGTATGCAGTTCCCCACCTATCGTCATTTATCCAGCCTGAGCTCCAGGGCCGAGAGTAGCGTCATGCAGCAGGATTCGTGTGACCGAATGATCGACATTTGCCGTGGAGAGTACTCCGTAGATGCTGGGTTTCTTCGTGCTTAGCCCATTGTTCGGTCCTCTAGGCTCTGGGGCGCCTGCAGCGGAAGATGCTGCGTCCAAAACAAGACATGGATACCCCGCATATTGGTTCCAGACTGCTGCCCCCCAGGGATGACCTCCGCTTCCCTCCAACCCTCTGTGTCTCGACTTTCCATTTGCTCGACAACCTACATATTGTATTCTTATGCCTCAATGTTGTCCGGTAGAAGCCTATCAGTACTACCAGTTGTCTCTCACTTCCTATGAAATAGCGATACCATCTGATTGGCTTTGCTCCAAGCTTATAATAAACAAATCGACCAAACAACTAACCAACTAACCATGGGCGGAAACAGCAAGCTTCCCTCCATTTCCTCATATCCTACGTTGGTGCATCGTCCTGTTGGCCAGCAAATCAGGAGCATTTATAAAGACCGCCTCCGTCAATTTACCGATGGAGGGCAGTACTCCGGACAGAACCTAGTAGCGTACGATTCCTCCCACCCTCTCGTTTTTGTGTTTTAATTTTTTTTATAAAAAAAATTATTCATTCAATACTTTACGACGACGGGCCTTGCTATTACCATTACATGCAATTGACGGATTTTTATATATTTTCCTCGCTATTTATAGGAAATACTACGAGGCGACGAACGACGACGAACAACATGTCAAGCTTTCCGTTTACTCAGTGCCAGATCTAGCCAGACCTGGCTTCAAGGATGCTACCTCCAATGAATTCAAGCCAACCAAAAGGGGGGAGTCTTTTGGACCCAGCTGGTCAACTCATTGGTTCAAGATCCAGCTGACGGTTCCAGAAGACATGCGCAAAAAGGAACGACTCGAATTCCACTGGGATGCAAACAATGAGGGGATGGTATGGACAGAGGATGGGAAACCGTTGCAGGGCCTGACGGGTGGAGGTGAAAGAATTGAATGGATTTTGCCTGACAGCTTCAGAGACGGCAAAGAGCACGTTTTCTACATTGAGATGGCCTGTAACGGCATGTTTGGAAACGCCCCGGGAGGAGATTCCATCCAGCCTCCCAATCCAAACAAATATTATCAACTGAATGTGGCAAGGATTACAGCCGTTAACCTGCAGGCCAGGGCGCTTTACTACGATTTCTGGATGATAGGGGGTATGTATAAAGTTCTTTTTTTCCTTTTTTACAACCCTTTTGAGGTAAAATGTTCAGATTCTAAAGAATTTCAAAAGACGCTGCGCGTGAATTCCCATCGGATTCATGGCACTCCCATGAAGCCCAGCAAGTTGCGAATGCGATAATGGACGCTTTTATCGAAGGCAATGGTAGCCAGGATTCGATTATTAAAGGTCGCCAAATCGCACAGCGATATCTTGGCAACCTTGTGGATTCCGATGCAGTCTATAAGACAGATAAGCAGCCGATTGTTTATGGGATAGGCCATTGTCACATAGATACCTGTTGGCTATGGCCATGGGCAGAGACACGACGTAAAGTGGCCAGATCGTGGTCTACCCAGTGCGATTTGATGGAACGCTATCCCGAACACCGCTTTGTCTGTTCTCAAGCGCAGCAGTTCAAATGGCTGGAGCAGGACTACCCTTACGTATTTGACCGTGTCAAATCCTGGGTGAAAAAGGGAAACTTTATTCCCATTGGTGGAAGCTGGGTAGAGCACGATACCAACATGCCGAGCGGAGAGTCCTTGGTTCGCCAGTTCATCTATGGCCAACGATTCTTTGAAAGCCATTTTGGCGAACGTTGCTCGACCTTTTGGTTACCAGATACTTTTGGGTACTCGTCGCAGGTTCCTCAGCTATGTCGGTTGGCTGGGATGAGCCGCTTCTTCACCCAGAAACTCAGTTGGAATAACATCAACAATTTCCCTCACACAACTTTTAACTGGGTCGCCTTGGATGGCAGCCAAGTACTCTGCCACATGGCTCCATCGGAGACGTATACAGCAAGCGCCCATTTTGGAGACGTCCGTCGGAGTGTCACCCAGCACAAATCGATGGATCAGGATAACACGTCTCTTCTTGTCTTTGGCAAGGGTGACGGCGGCGGCGGACCGACCTTTGAGCACCTCGAGAAACTCCGAAGGCTCCGTGGCATGAGTGATAAGGGCGAACTGCTCCCCCGTGTTACAATGGGTTCTACTGTTGATGATTTCTTTGCGAAGCTTGAAGAAAAGGCTGCCAATGGAACGGAGTTCGTCACTTGGTATGGAGAGCTCTACTTTGAGCTTCACCGGGGAACATACACGACTCAGGCCAATAATAAATTGAACAATCGCAAATCGGAGTTTGTTCTACGTGACCTGGAGTTACTTGCCACCCTGGCCACCCTGAAAGACCCCAAGTACAAATACCCTAAGAAAGATATCGACGACATGTGGGAGGGCGTTTTACTCTGCCAGTTCCACGATTGCCTTCCGGGAAGTTCTATTGAGATGTGTTACGACGACTCCGATAAAGTATACGCACAGATCTTCGCAACCGCGTCAAAGCGAAGACAAGAGGCGTTGCGAGTCCTTGGATTCGGCTCTCAAAACAACAGGGGGGACCGTGGACTTGTTGCCATTAACACCCTTCCCTGGCCTCGTTCAGAGATCGTAAAGGTCGTTGATCCGACAGCCCTTTCAGGAAAGCCGCAGTATGCCCTCGCTCAGGGAGATATGGGAGTAATTGCCGTTCAACCCCTTGGGTCTGCCCAGTCACCTTCTGTTTCTTTGAAGGAAGTCAAAGCAGGAGTCTTCAAGCTCTCGAACTCCAAACTCTCCTTGGAGGTGTCTAACGGAGTGATTACTTCTCTTGTTGACCTACAGGAGAAAAGAGAGGTTATTGCAAAGGGTGGTAAAGCTAATCAGCTAGTGATCTTCGACGATAAACCTCTTTACTGGCAAGCCTGGGACGTTGAAGTGTATCATCTCGAATCCCGGAAAGAATTGTCATCCGGGACAACGACAATTGCTGAGAACAGCCCTCATCGTGTTAGCGTTGTAACGGAAACCAAAATCAGCGACAAGAGTTGGGTGAAGACAACTATTAGCCTAACCGCTACTACTGATGATTCACCTCCCTACGTGGAAATGTCGAGCGAGGTAGAATGGCAAGAAACCATGAAGTTTTTGAAGGTCGAATTCCCCGTTGATATTTGGAACACTGAGGCGTCGTATGAATCACAATATGGAATCACCAGAAGGCCAACACACTATAACACTAGGTATGATATCCTCCCTATTTTCCAGAAACACCAGCCCAAATCATTTTTACTAATCGTAATCCTCCTCTAGTTGGGATATGGCCAAATTTGAAGTTTGCTGCCACAAATGGGCTGATCTATCCGAGGCCGGCTACGGTGTCTCGATCCTCAATGACTCCAAGTATGGCTTCGCGACGTGCGGCAACCTGATGCGGCTGTCCTTGCTCCGTGCCGCCAAAGCTCCCGATGCGCACGCGGACATGGGCCGACACCACATCCGCTATGCAATCATGCCGCACAAAGGGCCTCTTGACTCCCGCACCGTCCGTGCAGGATACAATTTCAACAACCCGTTAATCGTCCAGGCAGCATCTGGCACGGAATCCTCCCACCTCTTCCAAGCCATTTCGCTTCAAGGCTCCCCCTCTCTAATCCTCGACACCGTCAAGCGCGGCGAAGATGACGAGGATGTATCCCGCGGCGATTTCAAGACACGCCCCGGGCGCAGCATTATCCTTCGTATCTACGAGTCGCTCGGTGGGAAGAGTCGGGGTTCCATTGCGACTAAGTTGCCTGTTAAGAAAGTATGGAAATGTAATGTGCTTGAGGATGATTTAGAGCAGCTGGCGATGGTGCAGACGGCTGATACGGTGCGCGTGGATATTGAGTTGAGGGCGTATGAAGTTGGGACCTATCGGTTGCAGCTGTGAGGGACCAAATTGTTGGCGGATTATAAGGATTTGCAGTAGGGAGGGAGGGGGGCTTGAACTGGGGAATTTGGCTCTCGTGAGCTGCTGTCATTGGACTCATGGAATGCTTTGGTATTTGTATGACTTGGCTTGAGGAATATGGTGAGATGGACTTTGAATATGTTTTAGGATTTTTAAACCTCCATCGTTGTTTTTTTTGTTTTTGTTTTTGTTTTTATTTTTATATTTTTTTTTTGGAGTTTCCCTTTTCGACACCGGGCCATCCGTATAAGGAGGAATGAAAAGAGAGTCAGGCTAATGGCCTTAATGAAGGATGGTGGATCATTTGAATATTTTTGGCCCCAAAGCACGGCTTGCCGCAGTTATATACGCCGCTGGAAATATGTTTGCGCTGTGCTGGTGCTCGGCTTTTTGGAGACAGAGCGTACCTCCGCGGTACTGAATCCTACCACGCGAATTTTAGAAAAACACAGGCTCACGTTCATCCAAAGGATGAAGACTCGACATGAAATAGCCGGGTGGTTAGTCTTAGTTATCGTTGCCATGAAAAAATGAAAGCAAAAACACGACCCGCATACAGCTGTATTAAGATCTGTCAGAGCAAACGTCATGGCCCATGGAAACGCGCTTTCTGAGCAAGCAACAATGTAAAAAATGTAAAAAGTGAAAAAAAAAAAAAAAAAAAAAAAAAAAAAAAAAAGAATGACTGTGTCGAGGAAATATGTAGATGCCGTGAACCCGTCCATTAGCAATACTTCTCTCCATTTTTTGTCATAAAAAAGTCCTCCACTTCCCGAGCCCCCGTTCCTGGTGCCGGCAAAAAATGCCCCAAACAAATGGATATAGAAAAGGAACTCCAGCTCCCTAATCCACCTAAAGCTCCACGCAAAAAAAATTAATAGATAAAAAGAGCCGGAATGATATCAACGAAAAATTACCAAATATAATAAACTCCCTCAATCCCTGCCATATGTAATCTTCAACCTCTTGACAGGTTGCTTATTGTTCCCCGACTCAGCATCGTCGTCTTCATCCCTCTCCCGTTCCCGGCCCCTCCCACCACTCGAATTCGTATTATCAGCAGCTGTATTTGTATTATTTGGATTGGTATGTGGATTGGTGTTGGTGTTGGTATTAGCATTGGCGTTCGCAGAGGCTGATGATTTTTTATTCTTCTTATTGGTGCTTCCTTTAACGCTGCTGGGGGCGGATATAGTGTTATTGTTGTTATCTTTATCTCTATTGCTATTGCTGTTATCTCTGGGCACTCCAGGGATGGAGGCGGAGGTGGGTGTTGGGGCGTGGGAAGGGGTTGTGTTTGCGCTCGAGGGGCCGGGGGAGTCCTATCACGTTATTGTTATTATTATTCTTCTTCTTCTTTCGCGTTAAGTTTCAAGGCATAGTAAATCGGATGGGTCAAAGAAACGACAAAGTGCAAGCGACCAAAAAGGCGAAGGGTAGGAGGGGAAATGTGTTACGAACGCACCCTCATAAAACTGGCTGAACTTCTCGAGAACACACGGTCGCTGTCTTGGACAGCGGTTTTTCTTCGCGTCGCGGGACCGCCCGTACCGCTACCACCCGTCATCGAGCCTAAACTGCTTCCCAGGCCTACCCCGGACACGCCCGAGGAGCCCTTGATGTAGTTGTCGAATCCTTTAATAATGTTTCCCGCGCCGGTTTCTTCCAGGTAGGATTGCTCGAAGCGGTATATCGATTCTTCTAGGGCGGCCTGGATTTAGATATTTAGCCAAGTCCTGTTCTCTTGTATTGCTACCGTTGCTGGCGTGGCTGCTTGCTCATGGAGGTGGGGGTAGCTGAATGGGTGAGGAAAGGAGAGGAAACTAGCTACAGATACATACCATACTCTTATCCATTAACCGTTTCTTTTGTATTGTTTCTCTCAGTTCGCGCCTCAGCTTCTCATAATATGGGATCCCGCGGCTTTGTATTTGTTCTGGCCCAGAACCAGCTGGGACACCATTTGGGCCGCTCCCACCAGCGGCGGTTGTCGGTGGAATGTTCTCTGTCATGGGTGGTCGGTTACTCGAGAATGGTCAGGTGTTCTAAATTTAAAGATATGCCGATTGAGCAAACCAATGCGTGCCTAAAAGTTCGGAGGTAGGAGAAAAAAGCTAAAGGGTTGTAAGGGAATGGAGAATGTCTCCTCTGGGTAAAGCGAGTGAGTACGAGTTGAGGGCTCCAACAGCCTTGGCCGAATTGAAGCTACGATGCTTTCCTGATCAGGAAAAAGATTGGGCAGCAGTGTTGAAGTGCCCCGCTAGTCCGTATTTGGACTGGTGGATGCTTAGTCATAAGAGGCGTATTGTTTGCAGTGTTTGCAGTGTCTGCGACAATGTGCTCAAAGTTGCTCAGGCAGTGTCTGGCTTCCATGTCCCACCACACCTTCTTTGCCCCAGTTAAATTTGTTGTGAGTAGATATTAGATGTGATAGCTGGGAGCTATATAACGCTTGGGTTCCCGCCGGAATCGATCTACCCAGCTTTCTATACTTCTCGCCTTCCCAGCTGGTCCGGCCTCGAGCACCTTTACCTTGTACACGCACAAGGATTACGGCTACCTATCCCGAAATAATGGACCACTCAATGCACCCAGCGGGAATGGACCATGGCCATGGAGATATGGACATGGGTGACCAATGTAGCATGAATGTATGTGCATATCTAGTGTATATACCAGCAATGATGCACGGATGGCATGTATTTCCATTTACGTTACACTAACTGGATCATCCAGATGCACTTCACCTTCTCCTCACACAATCTTTGTATAATCTTCAAACAATGGCGCATAACGGGCCTCTTCTCTCTTCTCTTTTCACTCATTGCCATTGCGCTTCTTACCGCTGGCTACGAGGGTGTTCGTGCCTTGGCGCGCCGTTTTGAAGCCAAGCAATCACTGGCATTGAAAGATGGGATGCTGCCAGCTTCCGGAGGGTACACGTCTGGTGTGTAAATTTTATTTCTTTTGCCCCTTTACTGTATCTCTTGTCTTTACGGTGCATATATACACACATCTGCAATCTCCCCATCAACCCCTTTCCTTCTCTCGTGAGATTGCAAGAAGGAAATAAGCCCATGTTCCCATTCCTTCCTGTAGACAGTGATCCTGGAGGCTCAAAATGTCTTTGTGAAAAAATGAAGATGACGTGACACCGGATACCGTCGTTGACAATGACAACGTGCTCCCCACTTCCAATGCCCCCCTCCTTGTCAACGCAAACAACAGCCACGGTGAGGCACATAGCTCACTGCTCTTCGCAGCGCGGGCCAGTAGGAGGCGGAGGGGCAAGGCGGTCCTTGCCGCCTTGTACGCTGTACAGGTATTTTATAGTTTTATGATTATGTGAGTTTCAGCATTTCCATTCTGATGTGTGCATTTTCTCGTCTCATTTTCAACGTGGGACGTAGTCTGAGGACAAAAGTATTGATAGCTTTTTTCGGTATATGCAGGCTTCTTTTCATGACATATAACGGCTGGGTTATGCTTGCGGTGGCTTCCGGGGCGTTTTTAGGGTACTTCATGTTTGGAGGCGAGGCGACCAAGTCTGTTTCTTGTCATTGAATCGTTTCCTCAGATACCCCATTGGTCTGGCTTTTGTCCAGGCAGATCACACATCACATGCAATATGTGCATGCAATATATGTGTTATACCAGACGCTTTGAATTGACCTGTATGTACCTGGCACTTCGTCTATCGTGACGAACGTAATATTATTAATGATCATATTCATTTTTGAGCGCCATAGCTTTGATACCTACGACGGCTTTTGTATATGTATGTTTCTAAGTAATTTTATGTACACCTCTGTCTCCTATATATTTTTCGCTTTATGAGATGCAGGAACCCAATATAAAATAATATCCCAGCTACATCCTCGATTTAAGGAACCTCAATATCACTACCATCATCCTGAAATCCAAAACTGAACCCACCTCCTTCACCTGTCTCACCACCACCGGCCCCGTCGCCCTCCCCGCCCACAGGCCCCTTCACAACTTCATCCCACTTCCGCTTCCTCCCGTCCCTCTCCCTCTCCCTCTCTATCTCGCTCAAAGCGGCTCCCACCAGCTCGGGCTCAACCCCCTTCAGCCTCTCCACAAATAACCCAAACGGATCCTCAACCTCTCCCCTAAACCCCGAAACCTGGTCTCTCTTCCGACTCAAAAACCCAAGAACATCCACAAGATGTCCTCTCGGTACGAAATTTTGCGTGATGGCTATTACGCCACCTCCTCTATTATTATCACTAGTATGATTATGATTATGATTATTATTAATATTACTTCTCCCGTCATCATCATCGTCATCATCGTCATCATCATCATCACACCCCTCTCCCTCCGCCTCCTCTAAATTCACAACCAAATGCCACCACCCGGAAGGCACATGCAACACCTCTCCCTCCCTACAGATCCCCTCAACACACCCATGCATCCTCCGCGCCGCATCATGGAAGCCCAGAAACCATTCCGCAATGCTGAGCGGGGATGTTACTTCGCTGTGGTCGGCGGACACGTAGACGCCTGGCGGTGGAGGTAGCACTGCACCTGGACCTTTACCCGTGCCGGTATTGGCACTAGAAGTGCCAGCGGCATTACTAGGGAACATGATCCAATACTTGGAGCCGCGCAGGACGGCGTTCCAGGCGCTGGTGGCGTTGGGGTCTTTGTGGAAGGTGCTGCCGCTGCGGGGGGGTCCGATGATCAGCCAGCGATTATCGGGGCGGTCAGAGCCGAGAGCGGAGAAGAGGTCTTCGGTGAAAGGTGCGGGTGGGGTGTAGGCGGGTTGGGTTTTGCTGCTGGTGGTGGTGCTGTTGGTGGTGCTGGCATTGTTGACGGTGGTGGTAGCCAAATCCATTTTCTCCACGAAGCTACGATCGAAGAGGTACAGGGGGCTCTCATCGGTGTTATTTTTCATGTACTCTACGTAGGTCTTCAATGGCCAGTCGACGGCTTCTGCGCGGAAGATGGTGTCCCCATATCGTTCCAGTAAATATTCTATTGACCAGTCCTTGTAGGCAGGCCAGGATTTCACAGGCTCGGTGAGAATGAATGGCCTGTTTGTCCAGGATTTTTGAAATTCTGACAGGGTGAGGTTTTGTAGGCGAGGGATTTGGTTGGGGGCGGGGATGTTTGATATATAGGCTGAGAGGGAGACGTGGGCGCAGTAAAACGGCCTGTGAAGGGTGTCGGAGTAGAGGTGTGAACAGTCCGGTGAGGCAATTCTGGTGGCGGGCAAATTAAGATATGTTGCGTGCCAGGTACCACGCCATGTGAAGTTTTTGGGAGGGTTCCTGAAGGAGGGAATTAGTATATAGACCGACACCGAATGTACCCGATCACTGTGGAATATTTATATAGTAAAATGCAAACAGATATAATATATCTTGATCTGTATATGTGCATATTTGCATATTTAAACAATTTCGAACCCCCACCATTTCCCCTTCCAATTAATATCATGTTTCAAGGGTCTGTATTTATAAGGCCCCAAGCTTCCCGCTTTACTAGAACACACGTTGATAAATCGCATTGCAAAATTGTGGGAAACACTTGACCATCTAAATCAAAAAAAGGTAACACTGTTCAAAAAATGAAACAAAAGAGGAGTTAAAAAAATATCCTTACTCGATGAAAAGGGCCTTCCACAGCTCCTCCGCTCTCGTGAAAGCATACAATGCCTTGCACGTCGCCCCCAGGCGCAGTAACGAAGTGCTATCTAGACACTCCAGCAGTAGGATGATCAGTTCGTCTGACAGTACATCCAGGGAGCCGATTGCATGGCGGATATTGTGGGTAGCTGTCAAGGCATTGCCTGAAGGTTTGATTCCCAAAGGATGTGGAGGAATGACATCTGCATCGACATCTCCATCTACGCCCAATTCAGCATCGTCAATTGACAGTGAGTCATGCAAGTCCTGAGCAGTACTATCTGTACTGATATTCGTGATAGTAGTCGTAACGCAGCCTTGCAATGACAGCTGATGACTCGACTGCTGAGGAGTCATTGTTGTCATTGGGAAATGTGGTTATATCCTGCTATCTTGAAATTCTTGATATCTTGATATTCCTCTGTTTGGATCAAAGCCCTAACTAAGCCCACCAAAAGCAGCAATTTCTTGGCAGGAATTTGCAGTTATTTTGTTCAATGGGAATACGACTAATGTATGGAGTATGGGGGATGGTAAGGCTGCCTGTCAGAATATAACAGGGTCAATGGGATATCAAGTAGTATGTGGTTAACACTTTCAAAATTTCAAGAGGCAATTTCCATTCCATGTTCATCCTCTTAATTTTTAAATTCTTAATTTTTTCTTTGCTTTTTTTTT
>LGRN01000258.1:0-37854 GCA_001883825.1 Emergomyces pasteurianus Ep9510
CACCATACGATCCTCAGGACGATAAAACCTACCTCTACATCGCTGCGTCGGCGGCTCGGATTCTTGGATTAGAAGGAGCCTAGAGTTTTCATTTTCTTTTCTTTTTTTTTTTTTTTTTTTTTTTTTTTTTTTTTTTTTTTGGTGCCTTTATTCCATGACTCCGTCCTCACCCCACAGCGCTTGGAAATATATAAGTAAATGTGGTTTGATATCAAAATAATAATTGAATAGGTCGTAGGAATCAACAACAGTCAGTGATGCTCGTCGAATAAATACAAGGTCCTACTGTTGCGTATCTACCTCTATTAACTGTGGTAATGGACATAAATCATCCCGCAGAGGATCCATCATCTTCATTATCATCTAATTGCCTCCACTAACCTCACCACCCAACTCCTTCAACCGCCGCCAACCTTCAGTCCCCTCCCAAAGCTCTTTCCCCTTACCTTGCACACTCCTCACTGCACTCCTTGACTTAAACCTCCAATCCTTGGCAACAAGCTCCTCCTCGCCATGGTCCTTCGTGCCCTCTTCCGAAATCGTATCCCCCCCCTTCTCCTTATCCATTGGGCCAAAACTCGCATACCCCTCGCGGACCACTCTCTCCGTCGCTTCCACAACCTCCAACCACTTCTTCTCGTCACCCATTTGGAATGCTCCCTGCGTGCACGACGCTACTGTAGCACGCCACGCCTTCTCATGCGCTGCGAGCGCACGAGATGGTCGTTTTCGCCAGGCCTCTACTTTCGCAACGAGCAGCCATAGCGGTGCAGAGTGGGTGATGAGCGGGATCACATCCTCGTCAAGTAGTTTAAGTATTAGTGCCGGGAGGGTGCCGCGGCGGAAGAGAGGGGTGGCTGCAGGACGTCCTGCACCATCAGTACTAGCGCCCTCAGCAACCTGGGCTGTTGTAAGGGTGTTGACGAGTGCTGTGAGAATGTTGACGTCGATAGCCTTTTCTCCCTGTTTGGGGCCGCGGAGGTCGATGAGGCGTTTCTGCGCGTAAACGATATCGCGGAACGGGGTGTCTGGAGGTGGTATTGCTGCGCTGACTGTCAGGAGGTTGTCCCAGATGCGGTGGTCGGTGTGTTTATATTTGGCAGCACGTTTGAGAGCGGCCAGTGCTTCTCGTTTATGTTTGTGTGGATCTGGCTTTTGCGAGATAAATGCTGATTCCTCTTCATCTGTGGGTGCGGCTGTGGTATTTGGTTCCAGTCTTTCCATAGTCATTGGCGGAGGAAGATTGATCAATGCGGCAGCTAGATTGCTCCATGCCTCAGCATCAGTTTCTTCCAACTGGACGCTTCGCGTGAACGATTCTACCGCATCTTCATATTTCTCAAGCTCTAACTGTACACAGCCAAGTGCAAACCAGGCGCTGTGGTTGAGCAGATTGATAGCTAAACTCTTGCGGTATGCTTCCTCTGCTTCTAGGAGTGAGGGTGGTTTGGTGGTGAGATAATAACGTGCCAGTGAACGTTGGGCACGGGCATAACGCTGAGCTGAAACCGTCCACGCACGTTCATACATCGCAGGGTCCTTGTCAATGTCGCCCAAGATACAAAACAGGCGGGGAGCATCCGCCGGGAGTTGTGCAAGTTCGGCGCCTTCGAAGGTATCGTTGTCATCTGTAGAGTCGGGATTTGTACGGGTGAACAACTGTTTCCGCACCATGATTCTAGCCATTTCTTCCCTGTCCGTGGCGGCGTAGCACAATGCTGCTTCGGCCCACATTTGTAATCGTTCGTAGATGTCAAGCGCACTGCGGAGCCCGCCCAGACTAACCCATCTAGAAGCAAGCTCGGCCTCAAGGTCCCATCTCGTAGAGAAATTTAAAAGCCAGATATACTGGAGCCGGTCGCTTGCAGGGGCTGACTCTGACGCTTCAGGGCGAGGAAGGAAAGTGGTAGTCTGTTCCGCGGCTTTATCGGAACCAGAAATTGGATCAGACGCAGTATCAGCAATAACCTGGTCGACGAGGGCTTGTAGTTGTAGCAAACCCCGCTCAACTGTTCGCGACCTGTACCCTTCGATTTTGCTTCGAACCAGCAGAGCCTGAGAATAAACTTGCCAGTTTGAGCTTCCACCGTCAATAACGCGTGTCGCATATGGCAGCGTTTCCTCCCTTGTGAGGCCATGTTGTGGCGAGGTATTTGTGATGGCCGATGCAATAGAAAGTAAGATGATAGAATCCAACGCATTCAGCCTTGGCTGATCCGAGGGGTCAAGACTTGCTAGAACCGCTGGCAAGGATGAAGGGTCCTGTACCGTCATTGATCTCTCTTGGTCTCCTTCAGGCTCATCCTTTTTAAAGGATATAGCTTCCAAAAGCGTGTCATCATTGAGATCCAAGTTCTGAGGTCTGGAACCCTCTGCTGATGTGGTGTTTGTTTTCTGATCCTCTGGAACCGCTGCAACCGGTGAATGTTCACCATCCGCGCTCTTCGCCAACACGACCAGTTGACTAATGTCTCGATCCTGAAACTTGGTCCGCCTTCCAAGCTTTCCCGTGAGCGCATATTGGAATCCCGTTTCGTCTGCAGCACGCTCAAGATCAGCTCTCGCCCTAGCATCAAATCCATGATGTGTATGAATCGTCGCTCTTTCTAAGAGGAACCTAGCGCATTCCTCCGCGGGTTGTGGAGAAGCTGCAGAATCGGCTTGCAAAATCTTTTCGGCTAGAAAGTCTAAGTCGGCATAAATAAGGGACTGCAAAGTCGTCGTATTTTCTGATAGCATCTTCTGGTGAAGAAAATTAACCCTCATGCGATACGTCCGGGCTACCAAAGGCGTGGTATAGATCATCTCACCACCATCATTGGAAGAAGGGGTAATGGCCGGGTGATTCAGAATTGCTTTGGCAAGGCAGAACATCTCAATATTGGGTGTGAGTTTATACACCGCCTCACCATCTACGCTCAAGCTGCGCACCATTGTCTCGCGCAATGATTGATGGTTCGGCGTCGCACCGGAACCTCCATCGCTCGTGTCTATTAGACGGCCAGGAATCAGTAGATCCGAAGACCGGAAAGATAAGGGAGGGCCGGTAACATTTGATTGAAGAAAGGAACACAGGGCAGCGATGCCAATATGGAGAAGCTGGGAGCGCGTGATTGGCGTATCAGTAACATCGCCAGCACGGAGAAGTACGTCGATATTGTTGACAAGGAAGTCGATATAGGATAATCCGCCATTTCTGACGCGATCTTGGGCATCCCCAGAGGCTGATTGCTCGGCGCAGCCGCAAATACGCTGAGTTAGCGAGTGACAGAGGAGGGCGTGACATTCTTCATCTGAAACGCACACAGAATCATATCCGGAGAATGCAGAAGTTGATGGACTGGTATAAAAAAGGTCCAAGGACGGTGGGAGATGCTCTAAGGTCGCCATATGGAGGGCGCAGATGTACAATATATATATTTATTCTATATATTGCTCACACAGATAAAAAAAATCTTCTTGTGGTGCCCCGCGTGCTCAGACAGGGATATAAAGCAAAATAACCCTCCAGGCGTTGGGTTACGCCCTTCCCAAATAAATCCCAAAGGTGGGTTGTTCCAGACAAGCTTTATCCTAACTATCAAGCATAATGAGTAGGCATTATTTAATATATATGATCTGGTACTGGAATTGCAGAAAAATTTGGACTTTGCGGGCGGGGCTCAGAACAAATCGGATTACTAAGACATAGTTAAAGTTCGTTGCCCTAACTTGGTTATCTCATCAGTCTTGCGGCCAGGTTTTGTTTTCACACCCCAATTGAGAAAAATCAAAGAACAAAGTTTGATATTGGAAAAAGGGATCCAGAGGCAGAAAATAGAAATTGGACGACAAAGGTGAATGAAGTTCTGACACAAATTTATGAAAGTTTAATAAACCAAAGCTGCAGAAATTTTTAGCATCTGCCTCCCCAACGAAGCTACTAGGGAGTGCGCGTCTCTTAAGTGTTGCTGGGCTGAACGGGAAGCGAAGAGGGAAGAGGAACGAACACCGACTAGATGCGCCGAAAGATGAACACCTGCATCGGTTTAAATGATAGGGCTACAATGATGCTGATATAGTTATTTGTTGGCGGTTCACCAAGGCGTGCGCTGCAGCTCAAGGCTGGAAACAAATTTCTCCAAAGGGATAAAATTTCATGAATGCATGCATATTTGACAGGTATGGTCCTAGATTGAACACCTAAATAATTAGCCATCTCATCATAGCATTTCTATTAACGGAGTATGAGTACCCATTAATACATATCAGTTTTCCATGTGCAATTGCTGGTGTAGTTGGTCCTGTAAGTTGTTGTAATGGGATTCTGCTAAGAATCCAGGGGGGAGGGAGGTACTATTTGGGAATATTGGGGGGGAAGGATACTATTGTGTCACTGGCCGAGGTCCTTTCATAATACAATTGTTTGTACCATGAACCATGAAAACGTAGGTATAGAGGTAGAATGTTTGTTTGTTTTTATGGAAAGGGAAACGAGATAGTAGATAGCCCATGCATATCGCAGAGGAAAGATAAATGCCCAACCAGCTGCCTTCTCTACTTATAAGTACTACATAGCCAAGCATAATACCAAATATTACTTCCATTCCTGTTGACAATTTCGCATTTTTCAGTTCATTGCCATTATCCCGCACTATCGTGATGTTAAAAAGCCACCACAGGTAATAAATGACTGATATGGACAGACAGAGTTATATGGTAAGTCGAGTGTGGCGTCAGCTAACTCACAAACACTACACGTAGAAACAATACCTCTCACGAAAACAGTTAGTCTACTAGTATCCAGATGGTTTGTTTGAACTTAGGAGGAGAGGTGTAAACAGTACTCCACATTCGCGTGTAGGTTGCCCCATGAAACTTGGGTAATCCGGGAGGCTTCGAGGGCTTGGAGAATTTGAAGGACTTGGAAGATTATGATCATTTTGAGCTAGGGAGCTCGGTATTGTGTTTGCTGGTAACAACCACCACATTGTTCATATAACAATTATTGATACTGCACTAAAAACGTGTGTTTGACGGACGGTTGGATACAACCCGGCCCCGTTGGGCGCGATATAGTGCCTATTTAGAGAAATTCCTTGTTGTAAGGCTGGCAAAGTGGCTATGAACTCGGTCGAGAGTTCATGATCAGAGTCTTCACAGAACACTGAATGGTGGCATCGTGAACTAGAGATATTTAAGATGGACCGACATTAGGCTCGACAAATCTTCAGATCATGATGATGCATTATAATTAACCACCATACAAATCGCCGTGAGGGATGGATCAGATCACCATGCTCGTCGGATTCCCTTAAGTAGTACCATATAAACCGCCATGAATGTTTGTTAAATCTAAGGCCATCCGATGGAGCTTCGCAAAAACTGCTTAGACACAGCGAATATGTGAGCAGGAATTGAATCTCCACTCTCGGCGTCAGTTCGGGGTGCATTGGGTGAAAGACGGAGGCGAGGCTCGCATGGAGATATCATCACGCTGCAAGTGATGTAACGCATTCACTACGTCTGTGAACATCAAAAGAGTGGAGAAAGTCGGGTGAATTGTTTGGAACTGCAGAGGAGGAAGTTCCAGAAAGATTTTCGTCGATGTCAGGGAGTGGCAGGTCAACTAGTATTCTGGGGAGGCTGGTATGGCGGATGTTGGAGTTCTGGATCAATTGCTTCAGCTCTGGGAAGTAAAAGTTAACTCTAAAGCGCGGCTCAACGTAAAAGGTATCGTCACAACAGGCTGGATATTTTTCGATACAATATTCGCAGCTGGGGATAGCAAAGTAATATGCCGTTATACTGCAGAGCATTGCTAAATCATGATTGCTCTATAAGTGGGCATTGCTTGGTAAATCAAACCTGTACCACAAATTTTGAAAAATAAAACTAAGGAAAAGATTATTTGAGAAAGCAGGCAACATGAGAGGAATATAAAGTGCATGGTATGCCTTAGAAGTACTAATCACATTGCAATCCAAGTCAATAGGGAGCTGTGCTGTGCCTTCCAATACCATAAAGAAACCAAGAACGGAATACCCGTGCGCGTAATATAACCAACAGTATGTTGATACTGTGGATGTGTCTTGCAAGAGGATCAAAATGTCGGCGGTGACGTTGTTGAGAATCGTGAAGGGGTGCGGAGAAATTAGGACATAATCGGAAGGCTGTTTCTCCCCAGGAACGAAAAAAAATATTATAAATTATAAAATATAAAATATAAAAATTAAAAATCGTGTGGTATTCTGAAGAAACAATGTTAACTCAAGCAGGCAGTTACCTTTCATTTCACGAACTGCCACAAGCGAAAAAATGAGGAACTCAATCTTTTCCATCATGCTTCCTCCTGTCCCTCGGATAATCAGCAGCCATTCCAAACACCTTTGGCCCTGAACTATCCTACTTCCGCGCTAATCAGGGCGAAATGCCCCCCTTAGGTTCCACCAGGCTAGGATAAATAGATATAGCAGGATCATTAACGGCCTTTGTGCTTTCCACAAGTCCACTAGTTAGTGGCATAGTCCTCTGTTCACCCGGCATAGACAACTCTGTTACAGGACCAAAAGTCGCGGCTGGCTGATGCTGAGCCTCAGAATGCTCGTCACCGATTTTGGGGATCCAGAGCTCGACAAAGCCAAATATACAGAAAACTGGGATGAGGAGCAGGGGTAAGACGGCAATGAGCAGGAGGGTCACCTGTGCACAGAATCCCCTACGCGACATTTGGAGCTCTCTAGTGGGGCAGAACTTGGGACCCTCTGATAAGTCGACGCCATGCATCGCCCGTGGGGTTATCGCCGCCCTTGTTTCAGCAGTGGTCATGTCCGTGCGTTGTGAGAGACCAGTATCCAGCTTTGAGTTCTCTGAGAAGGCCAACATGTCCGTCAGAGGTTGGGCTGCTGGTACCGTATTTTCAAGAGTGGCCGCTTTCCGGTAGTCGGATGCCAGACTCTCTGATCTGCCAAGCTTAGTAATTGGCTGCGAAACGGCAGAATCCATTTGTTCAACGTCTGTAAGGTATTTGCTTCGGGAATGAGCTTTCTTTTGGGTTAGGTTCTCGTTCATGGACCTTGGGCTTTCCGTGGGAGGTTGGGCTGCTTGAACAGCATTATCGGCGGCGCCTGTTTCCAGCTCGTTTTTTGACCATTGGTACCCGGCCGAAGCGTGTGGGTATGGCGTGAGTGGGGATCCAGTAGCGGACATGGTGAGTTATTCTGCACCGTAATTAGCAGCTTGAGGTTGTTCGGGAAGGTTGAAATGTAGCCTGCCCGGGCTTGGATGCGGGACCTGATAAAAAAAAGTTGTTCGCAGCTATATAAGCCACTTTCAATGTATCACGAGCATTGAATACCTCATGCAAAGTCTAGAAATAAAATGGAGAACCTATATTCTGCCGACGGAGAGCAAGCACCGTGAACAGGGTAAACCTGCAGCTCGAGATTGGTTTATGTTTTTAGATGATACTTAAGAGAAACTCATGGACAGTACATGTACTAAATGCGTGTATATGTGCAAGAAATATATAGAATACAGGAGTTTTTCTCTTGAAGTTGTTTGATTCGCTGCGGAAGTGCTAGCTGTTTCGGAATTACCACACCTCCTCAATAAAAGAGGTTTGGCAATCTCAAAACGGTGCATTTTGTTGGTATCCGTGGTAAAAATATTTAGGTATTTGAAAACAGAGACCATCATCATTGGCAGCAATATCAGGAAAGTAAAAGAAACACGATTCTAAAACCAGGCCTTTTGTAAGACTTGACCACTAGTTACGCCAAAAAGGACGTCCTTAGGGACTAAGGGTCTCCGGTTGATACAACAGCGGCTTTGACGGTCCCATACTACCTTTGTTAGGGGCAAACCAACAAAGAGGTTTCGTCACGTATCACATGGCGAAAACACGATAATGTGCATAGATATGTGGAGGGGATAACTTGGGAGAAACCAGAAACAAAGACAAGCAAATGAAATCGCAGTATGGAATGTTGGCGAATTATTCGTGTTGACTTTCCTACTAGGAAGCGAGGTGGAGTTATCCATCGGGCTGTGAGGTCACATGACAAACACATTGTTGCAACATTGGAACCTTGCACCAACTTGGTCAGACCAGGGCATATATAACGGCTAATCAGGACGAATTCGCTCCAGATCCTGCTGGCTCGTCTATTCCGGCATTTGATTTCCGTCATCTCTGATGCAGAAGCTGTATACACACAGACAGTGAGACCCTTTTAACCATTTAAATCCAATTCCACAAGCTTCAAGCTCGAGGCAGGCTGTTCCAATTTCTTCGCGGCTGACTTGCACAATTACCTCGACTGTTCACCTTTCCCCTCCTCCTCCTCCTCTTTGTCATCGTCGTCGTCATCGTCGTCAAGCTCGTGTGTTCTGTCGTACCTGCTCAGCGACGGACGCACCCCTGAACAATATTTCTCTTGCCGGCCAAATTTTTATCGAGTAATACATAGGAAGCAATTGGCATGGCCCTTTCCACTCATGGCCATAACCTGCACTAGGCCAGACAAAAAGGCCAGAAGATTTGGCATTTTCCAGGAGGAGTTGTCAAAGGAGAAAAGCTATTTGGACAAACATGAACTCCCGTAGCTGTTTCCTTCCGGAGCCCGGAATCCTGGATGTTTCCTAAGAGAGCCCTCAGCTCTATGGCTCATGCACATTTCTCTCTTAACTCATTTTCTGAGATCAGCAAGGGCGAAAACATTAGCGAACTGCAGCCGTACAGGAGTACGTCGCGGACCCAAGAGGGTCATCCGTCGATGGAATCGACGGATTTGGAAAGCCCAAGATAAATAGACGTGTTCACAACCCCCAAGTTCATAGGAATTTTAGTCTTTTGGGAGGAGCCAACAAGACAGATTTACCTACACAAACCAGCGAACCAGATCGCATCATCTCAGAGAAAATTCCTTTTTTAGAAAAAACTCAAAACCTACGGGGTCAATCAGAGGGTAAATGTCAACAAACAAACCCAGGCAAACTAGGTAAAGGGTCGTCTAAGTATCAAAGCTCATTGAGTATGCGGAAATTTGCCGATTATCAACTTACGCAGTAATTTTATTCGGCGTATGATCTCAGCTGGTCATACTCCGTACTAGGAATGTAGTATTCACGTCAAGTGTTGGAAGGTTGGGATTTAGTTGTGATCATTGTTGAGTAAGGGTGACGAGACCATGGAAAAACCTTGTTCCGAGGTTGTATTGAACACCCGTGTGAATTATGGTAGCCTGAGTAGTACAGAGTACATTAGCCATGATAATAAAAAATCTAAATACAGGTACGTAGGAGTTGAGCATATCGATAGCCGAGCGAGCCCTTTTTGCAGATACTGTACTTGTGGATGTGGAGCTCAATTAACGATATCTCTCATCATAATAAATATCGTTAGCTGCCGTCCATGTTTTCAATCAACCTTAAAAAAATAAATGTAACACTTTTTCCCCGCAAAATCCCGGGGGCAACCTTGTCGGGATAGGTGGGGGCGAGAATTGACCGGAACCGCCCGCCAAAAAAAAAAAAAAAAAGGCAGGGCTTAGGTAATCCTCCGCCATTCGGTGCCTAGGCACAGCACAGCACTCCATAACTTACCTGTAACAACTACTGTGCCAGGAAGCTTGTGCTAATTGGCTGGAGACTCTTGGGCCTTTGATTGCTGACACGAAGATAGGCCAAAAAAAAAAAAAAAAAAAGAGAAGAATCAAATGAGAAAAAAGGATTGCCGCCCTGTTGCTTGTTCGCAGATCTCTTCCCAGCCCCCTAAAAGGAAAAAAAAGTACGGAGTAACTCCATAAAGGATAAAAAAAAGGATCGAGAGAAAGAGCTTGATGGCCTATCAAACTTGCGGCTGATTGTTTTTTCTCTGCTTTTCTTTTTTCTTTTTTCTTTTAAGAAAAGCCAAAGGGATGAATCGAGATGAATGGGAGATGAATGAAAAAAAGAAGGGAAAAAGAAAAATACCGGTGTCGCGGTGTCATACAGAGTATTACTCTGTACAAGCGCCTGGAGTTTACCATGAGGCTGCAGATCCTGGCAGGCAAATCTCGGCTAAGAAAAGAAAAAAAGAAAATACTTTTTGGTTTTCCTTTTTTTCGAATTTTTTTTTAGCTCGTTGTTTGGGCAAGGGGAGGCACCGACTAGGGGCAGACTCGGACACCGCCACATCCACAGATCCCCCTTATCCTTATCGGACACCAAAAAGGGAAATACAAAAAGTCAAAAAGTCAAAAAAAAAAAAAAAAATCCAAAAAATTCCAAAAAGATCCATTCAATAAATTAAATTATGCAGTAAATTGAATTGTACTCCGTAGCTCGGGAGGTGGATATGTACGGAGTAACTCTGTGAAGGCGGAGGATGGGAAGGCTGAGCTAGTGTATCTATCAGATATCAGCACCAACAACACGACATTACTACGCATAAATTTCATTTCAAGCATTTTGCGGCACCGTACGTGAGGTAAATCCGTACCAGAACAGACGAATCAGAATGAAAGATACTCTGTAGGGCGCATCAAAGGAAGGAAGCCCATTTCCCAATGTCTTCCTTTTTTGAATCAACTGCCTGCCGCGACCTGCAGACGAACAACCTTGGAATGTCCAGCGGCCAAATGTCAGAGTTTGAAGCCAGGAGCCCAGCCATGGTCCATGGACATGATAGTTGACTGGCCAGGCATGGTCTTGTATTCTGGAACATACGCCTCTCACACACAGTGTGGTGAACTTATTATTGGTCCCCTTTCTTTTAATAATTTACATCTTCCCTTGTCTCTTGCCGCCGTGGATAAGTATTTAGTACACAGTAGGGAGTACTTTGTGCTTTGTAGTGTCTGGGATGCCCTTGAGAGGCTGAAAATAGCCCAGGTCATGTAATCTGGAAACCCCGTAACGGAGTTCTGTACGGAGTAGGTAGTATTGTATGGAGCAGGTTAGGTACTAGGGGGTACTGTATAGTACATCTGTAACCATCTGGTTACTGAGGGGAGGAGGCAAATTACCTAGTATGTACTCAGTACGGAGGGCGGTACGGAGTTACATTACATTAACATATCTGGGCAGCCAACCAGGGGGCTGTGTTTGTCAGAATCTGTCAGGTTTAGCCGTACCAAACCTAAAAATTACCTCCATTTCTCCTTTTGGTTTAGCCCCTCCAAAAGGGAAAAAAAAGTTCGAAAATTTTAAAAAGACACAAATTCTGCTGCTTCAACTTTTTTTTTCCCTCCTCCTTTTCCTTTTCTTCCACTTCTTCTTTTTCTTCCTCTCATCTCCACTCACCCTTTTTCTCTCTCCCTCTCTTTTTTTCTCATCTTTTCTTTGTCCGGGTCTTACTGTGATAGACAAAAAAGAAATCATATAGACGGTTTTTCTATCTCGTTCTCATCTCCGCGTTCGCGAGACGCTTTTTGTTTCTTGGGCGCTTCCGTCCACACAAAAAATTACAATAGAAACCTTTCAAGCCCCTTTCAAAAAAAAAAGTTCCTTAATTAATATCTCATCATCTTCCTGCTTTATCGTTTAATATTTTCCACACAAAAGTCTTTAATATTTCCTCAATCAAAATGCCTGCTATCGACGTTGCCCCTTCCACCCCAGCCATGTCCGGCAAAGAGGCCACCAAATCGGTCGCTGTTCTCGAAGAACTCCTCAAGAGCCTCTCCCTCACAAAGACCGCCGATGAGACCAAAGCTGCTGCTACCAACATTGCTACCCTTCTAAACGGCCCTGTCGAAGAGCAGGTTCTCCCAGCCAAGTAAGTTGCTCTATCCGTAATTGTTTTTTGTGTCAAGATGTGACAAAAGGAACGGAAAGAAAGAAAGAACGAATAGATAAACTAACAGCTTTTAGGGCTGTCGAACTGTTGAAGAAGCAGCTTTCAAACAAAAAGGATGCCGGTGCCCGTGAGCGTGCCCTGGATGCCATCCTCGCCATCGCCCTCCACTCGTCAGTTTCCCCCGCTGTCGAGCCATACCTGGTCACTCTCCTAGCACCAACTCTCTCCGCTGTTAGCGACAAGATGGTCTCCGTAAAAAACATTGCACAAGCTGCTGCTGTTGCCCTTGCCAAGGCCATCAATCCAAACTCCGTCAAGGCTGCTCTGCCCCCAATCATCAACTCCATTCTCTCGGCGCAAAAATGGCCTGAGAAGATGACCGGCTTGCAGTGCATTGAGGCCCTCGTTGAGACCGCCCCCGCTCAGCTTGCTTTCCGAGTCCCAGATTTGATCCCCGTTGTTTCGGAATCCATGTGGGATACCAAACCAGAAGTGAAAAAATACGCCTACAGCATCATGGAGAAAGTCTGTGGCCTGATCGTCAACAAGGATATCGAACGCTTCATTCCCGAGTTGATCAAGTGTATCTCCAAGCCTGAGAATGTGCCCGAGACTATTCACCTGCTCGGTGCCACCACTTTCGTCACTGATGTCCATGAGCCCACTTTGGCCATCATGGTACCCCTACTTGACCGTGGTCTCTCTGAGCGGGAAACTGCTATCAAGCGAAAGTCCGCTGTTATCGTGGACAACATGTGTAAGCTCGTCGAGGATCCTCAGATCGTCGCGGCTTTCTTGCCAAAACTCATGCCTGCACTTGAGAAGAACTACGAAACGCTGGCCGATCCCGAAGCCCGAGAAAAGACCAAGCAAGGTCTCGACACCCTCATCCGTGTTGGTGACGTAAAGGACGGGAAGATTCCCGAAGTATCCAAGGCTGGCGATGTTGACACTGTCACTACCATCCTCAAGGATATTCTCCAGGCCAAGCACAAGGCTCAGATCGCCAACTCTGAGGCTTCGATCACATACATTGCTGCCATCGCCGGTCAGCTCATTGACGAGAAAGTTGTTGACCTGCCCACCTGGACTGAAAACACTCTGCCTTACATCACCGCAATTACAGGTGAAGCTGACGCTAGATCTGTGGCTGAAAGTCTCCGTCTGCGGGCCTCTCCTGGTGCTGCTGATGAGGCCGCGGTTGAGCCCGACGAAGAGGAAGGAGAGGATCTCTGCAACTGCACATTCAACTTGGCATATGGTGCTAAGATCCTGCTCAACCAAACCCACCTGCGCCTCAAGCGTGGTCAACGATATGGTCTTCTAGGCCCCAACGGCTCTGGTAAATCCACTCTCATGCGCGCTATCAACAACGAACAGGTCGAGGGCTTCCCCAAGAAGGACGAGGTCAAAACCGTCTTTGTCGAGCACGATCTTGATGCTGCCGATACTGAGCAGACTGTCATTGGCTGGACTCAAAAGAAACTTGCCGATGTTGGTGTTAAGATTCCTATTGAGGATATTGAGGCTCGTCTTCTCGAGTTTGGTTTCCTCCGGGAACAATTCAATGGCCTCATCACCTCCTTGTCTGGTGGATGGAAGATGAAACTCGCTCTTGCCCGTGCCGTTTTCGAGGAGCCAGACATCCTCTTGCTGGACGAGCCCACCAACCATCTCGACGTGAAAAACGTTGCCTGGCTCGAAAATTATCTCATCAACTCTCCTTGTACTTCGATTATTGTCTCTCATGACAGCAAGTTCTTGAACAACGTCGTCCAACACGTTATCCACTACGAGCGCTTCAAGCTCCGCAGATATCGTGGCAACTTGACCGAATTCGCCAAGCGGTGCCCATCTGCCCGTTCTTACTTCGAGCTTGAAGCTTCGGACATGGAATTCAAGTTCCCAGAGCCCGGTTACCTTGAAGGTGTCAAGACCAAGGCAAAAGCTATTGTTCGTGTTAACAACATGTCCTTCCAATACCCTGGCACCTCCAGGCCCCAGATTGCAGATATCAGCTTCCAATGTTCTCTGGGATCTCGTATTGCTGTCATCGGCCCCAACGGTGCTGGAAAGTCCACTCTAGTTAATGTTTTGACTGGAGAGCTTATCCCCTCCAGCGGTGATGTCTACCAACACGAGAACATCCGTATCGCCTACATCAAACAACATGCTTTCGCCCATATCGATAACCACCTTGACAAAACTCCATCCGAATATATCCAATGGCGTTTCCAGACCGGTGAAGATCGCGAAACCATGGACCGCGCCAACAAGATCGTCACCGACGAAGACGAGAAAGCAATGGACAAGATCTACAAAATCGAGGGCTCCCAACGCCGTGTCATCGGCATCCACTCCCGCCGCAAGTTCAAAAACTCGTATGAATACGAATGTTCATTCGCTTTGGGTGAAAACGTCGGCATGAAGAATGAGAAATGGACTCCAATGATGACAGCGGACAACGCGTGGATCCCACGTACCGAGATCCTCGCCTCCCACTCCAAGATGGTTGCCGAGGTTGATCAAAAGGAAGCTCTCGCTAGCGGTCAATTCAGACCCCTTGTCCGGAAAGAGATTGAACAACATTGTTCCTTCTTCGGTCTGGATGCGGAATTGGTCTCCCACTCGCGCATGCGGGGTCTTTCCGGTGGTCAGCGTGTCAAGGTCGTGCTCGCTGCTTGCTCGTGGCAACGTCCTCATCTGATCGTCCTCGACGAGCCCACCAACTATCTCGATCGTGATTCGCTCGGTGCGCTGTCCAAGGCTCTGAAATCCTTCGAGGGAGGTGTCATTATCATCACGCATTCCTCCGAGTTCACAGAAGGGCTTACGACAGAGCAGTGGGCTATGCATCCTGGGCCAGACGGAGTTGGCCGCATGTCCCCCAGTGGTCACAATTGGGTTCAGGGTCAAGGCACAGGCCCCCGTCTCACGGAGAAAGACGATGAGGAGGAGAAATTCGACGCCATGGGCAACAAGATTGAATCTACAAAGAAAGCGAAGAAACTCACTGCTTCTGAGCTACGGAAGAAGCGCAAGGATAGAATGGCCAGGCGCAAGAAGGGGGAGGAAGTCTTTGATTCGGATGAAGATATTTAGATGATTTGTAAGGAGTGATGTGTTCGATTGATTTTTTTTCTTTTGTTTTCTTTTCTTTATACTATTATTTTTCTTTTTTCTACTGGAGGGATTTTAATGATTTGTTCATATGATTGAGTGGTCTTGTTTTTTTTCATTTTTTGCTGCTTTTACAGGGTGTTAATCTGGTTAGAAACCGTTGCGTCTGTTTGATATGATAATTTTGCGATATTTCTATGTCTTGTTCCTCATATTTACTTTTTACTTTTGTTTTTGTTTCATTCTTTCCCTTTGCAATAGAGAGGTTTTATTTATAGAAGGCCAATAAAATACATCGGTGTTCCTTTTACAATAACAAGGTTTATTCTGAAAAGTGTGAAGTATCTGAGTAATAATCATGCCTTTCTTTGATTGCACTTCATCAACATGATTTACTCTGTACTCTGTACACTGAGTACAGATTACATATATGAAGAATACCCTATTAAACATCGCCAACACATTGAATCGAATAACATAAAATATTAATAGATAACCTTTTTTATATAGATTGCAATCAATCACTAACTACTATCTACTCCGTGCTATACTTGCATTTTATCCTCCATTGTGAGCAATAGGGGCGTCCGTTCCTGCTCATCCGAATCTGCGATACCGTTGTCTGCAATCATGATCATGCTTCGGCTTCATTGCCCAAACCGAAAATAAGTGCTTAAACATTCAAACTACGCGGGTCCAAACAAATAGAGAGTAACGCACTACTTAAGTTGGAAGCTTGATGGAACATTTCTCTCATGTGATTCAAAAGATCCAAAATCAGCTTGCATTAACATCCGCACGCCAAGTTTCAGCACCAAAATACAACTTATTTTCACACTGTTACAGTCGATTACAGTCGACAAGAAATGGCCAAGTGACCTCTTTTCCCGTGAGGTCTCTGATATAAATGACTTATAAAAACTTGAAAAAGGGTATATATATACTATATATACTATAACTATATATCAACAAAGCACGCCCCAATCTCATTCCAGTCACAAACAAACGCCCCCGAACCCCTGCACTTCCGTATAGCAACTCCAAAGCATGGGATGATTAGTGGCTTGACAATCGGCATGACGGAACCCCCGCAATCCGATTGCCCGATGTCAACAACACACGGCATCGCTTACGCCCCCCTGGTGATACGTGATTGCGGACAACAGACCAGCATTTGCTTATCCAGTTCCTGCTTTTTCGCTCCAAACAGAGCCTCATTGAATATCCATCACTGCCTACCTACTAGTACTAGTAGTACTTAGTCCTAAATTAGTTATGGCTGCAGTTCTACAGACACTGAGAAGCGATATTGCGAAACTATCGCTGTCCAAAGCGAAAGGTCAGCCAGCGAAGTTTTATCCCCCAAAACCTCACTCCCGGATAACCTGTGAGCGCAGTTTCTTTCTGAGTTTGTAGCTTAATGACATCTCCTGCTAGGCTTTTCCTCCGTGTGGGGCTGGAGTAGGTGGGGGCTTCCTCCTCCTGCGATCTATAGATCGATTAGATGCAATGCGACATCTTCCTCACCGATTCCCCGTCAGAAAAGCACGACTACTACGACAGACTCAACAGGTAGAACAGAGCGAGAGCAAAGCTCGTCGTTGCTGCCAAGCCAGCATGAGAAGACGGGTGCAATGGGACATTTTGTGTACACAAACATTTTCTTATGGCTCAATTTCCGTCCCGTTCGTTATTTTCTGCCTGCATACACCTTGTTTAGGCCTCGCTCACTTTACTACTTAACGTCTTTGCTTTTAAATAAATCATCCTTATGCTAATAGGTCCATCTGCCCTCCCCCTTATTTTTGCTATTTTTCTAAATACAGCGGGAACGTCGACACAGTCATCAACTGGGCTCGGGAAGGTTCTTTATGGATCAATTCGCTCGGGCTTGCTTGCTGCGGGCTGGAGATGATGGCAATTTCCATGCCGCGATACGACCAGGATCGGCTCGGCACCATTTTCCGCGCTTCACCACGTCAATCGGACTTGTTGATCGTAGCCGGCACGGTGACGAACAAGATGGGCCCGGCTCTGCGGTTGGTATATGATCAAATGCCGGACCCAAAGTGGGTGATTAGCATGGGCAGCTGCGCAAACGGCGGCGGATACTATCACTACAGCTATAGTGTGGTGAGGGGCGTGGATAGGTTGATTCCCGTGGACTGTTTTGTCCCAGGATGTCCCCCATCAGGAGAGGCGCTGCTGTATTCCATCTTGCTGTTACGGAAGAAGATTAATAATACAAAGATTACGAGGATGTGGTATCGGAAGTAAATAGTACGGAGTGCTACTGCTGCTTGGATTGTGCCCGTCATTGAAGGGAGTTTGTTACGATAACTGGCCGCTATGGTAGATCGGGAGCCTTGGGACTCCAACATCCCATCTCAACTCTTTTCAAATTCGCTTTCGCTTTTTTACTTCACAAATGATCAGTGACTCAATTGAATTATTTTCTTTTGCGAGAGCGCCAAAAGGAATTGAATATCAACGACTACCCCGTAATAGTAGTTAGTAGGTTGGAACTTGTTTTGACCTTTATGAGTTGACTATATATGGAGTAATTTATCGTACTCTGTAGTACAGTACCGTACCTAAGAGATCCAAGATCCAGCTGTCGTGTTAAGCCTAAATAGGACTAGTGCGGAGTATGGAATAGAAAAGGGGTCAAAGGACACAAAAAAAAAAGAAAAAAAAGCCCATATAAAATAAAGTAAAAAATAAAAAATGCAAAAAAGAAAGAAGTTAGAAACTGAAGACAACTTGCCATTGCCTCATATGTTAATTCTATGTCCTATAATATCATCTCATGTCTCACACACCCTCCTCACAAGACTCTCCCTTACCCCTCCAAACCACCCAACAACAGGTCACAAAGCCCTTGAGTCCCGAGGCCAACCACAATGAGCTCGCGGGCCCGATCTGCTTCGACAGGAAACCAGAGACCATCGCGCCAGCAAACAACGCAACGAACGATCCAAACCGCCGATTCCTGACTGGATTAGGATTTGCAAGTAACCGTGGATCAATAAGCAAATCACAGAGAACTGTTGTCAGCACCACTGTAGGGATCTCATCCATTTTGAGAAGCCGGGACGTGATGATTTGGCCCCCAGCCTGGAATGCCAGTAAAGAGAGGGGGACGATTTCCACCCATGCAATAGGATTCGAGCTTTCCTTGGATTTAGGTTGGACGATGCCTGTTTCAACGAGAACCGAGGCGATGAGGATGGCTAGAGTTTGGAGGGTAAAAGATATGACGAGCGTGGAGCGGCGGAGGGGTTTAAGAAGGCGGGAGCCGTGGATAAAGAAGACGATGCCGAGGAAGAAGGAGGTTATGGCGACGAGGCATTTGGGCCAGCGAAACGTGGGTTCCCCGGAAACGCCTAGGGCGAGGAATACGATGTTCCCTATTAGGATGTTTAGAGAACAGGAGTATCAAAGGAAGAATAGATATCAACGGACCTGTCTGCATGTTGGCAAAACTCCCCCACGCGTTGAATGCCAGGCTATCAATTACCCCACTGACGAATGAACAAGCTAGCAAGAGCATGTCACTCCACGTGGGATCTACCTCCTCCCTGAGATGGTGAGATAGTCTTGAATGCCACGGGAGGTTTGAAATGCAGCTCTCAGGATCAACGAAAGTGAAAGAAGAGTTGCGTGAGAGATGGGGTGGATCATTATCGTTTTTCCTGAATTTAGATAGATCACGGTCCTCTGGAGTGCCGGGGACGGTGGAGCAAAATTGAACACATAGATCTTTGGAAGTCATAGTGTGTGATATTTGGGGCCGGATTTGAATACCACTGTTGGTCTTCATTATGGCACCGGGAATTGGCAATTCTTATGTTGGGATGATAGTCACCCAACACCTCGAAAGGAGAAGATGTATCTCCTGTCTTGCAGATTAAGAAGTTTTGGGTCCCCAATTGCAACTAGCATTCATGGGCTAATTCCTAGATTGCCATGCATATGCTTACGACCCATTGCGAATCCGAACATATCAGGGAAAAGCAGATAAGATGTGAATTATCCATTCTGCGGGCTCCCTCGAAAAAAAAATAAAAAATAAAAAAAGAGAAAAAGAAAAAAAAGCGTTTGTCGAAAACGCACAAATCAAATGCGATCTAGCACATGTCCATGATAAGGAGGTGAGATTGGCAAGCCACCAAAATGACTAGATCGGCTTGTTCTAAATCTCTGAAACGATCTGCACCAGAAGAATCTCATGCCAAGTGCTAGGCGATAACAGTAGCAGTATCATATTTCAACAAAACGGAACAAAGCCTGTAAAAGGAAAAATCTTGCATGTCAGGAAAACTGCGGTTAAGGCAGATTTAGCAGTGATGATACGAAGAGCATGGGAAACAAAGGGGTCAATGGCAGTAGTAGCCCAGGCAGCATGGCTGTTCTCCAGCGGAGGCATTGGACAGTTCTTAGCGCGAAAGATTCCGGATGTTCCTTGGATCGGCCCGAGATGGGCGTAGCTTGGCCCACTGCCAAGAAACTCCACCGACTCCCCAGCCCGGAATGTTGGCGGGCCATTCGAAAACTCAAGGCCCAGACCTTCAAAATAGGCATTAAGGACACACAGTTTTACGCGAGAGTCAATGACATTGGTCTGTATTTCTGTGGTTCAGCAACGCACAAATCTTTTCACAGCTGAAATTCTCAGCTTTCGCCAAGATGGAAAGGGGAGGAAATGACAGATTTAACTTAAGTTCCGCAGCCAAACGGAGGATTGAATCAAAATCATCGCTTGGCGTATGCCTCTTCGGCCAATAGGTGCCGCGCGAACTTACCGGCTGTGAGGCCTACGTCAGCCGCCACCTAAAATCAACGTACTCCTTATGCTTAAGGAAGTTCAGGTAGTACAATGGACAAAAGCCAGCCTTGGAACGAGGCTGTGCTCGACAACAGGGCCGCAGTCTTTCCGCCCACGAGCGACAGCGTATAATTTGCACAAATGGGGACGACAAAAATGAGAGACAGTACCCGGTTCCCCCCGATTTGCACATGGTTCAAAGGATCTGGTTTTATTCGAAAAAATTGCATGATTTTTGGTTTTGAAAAGCAATCCAGAACCAGTCATTGATCGATCAGCTTACTGCGAACGTGGCATCACTGATCGACACTGTCATGTGGCACAGGCCAAGCATGCGGCATTCACATGATGGCGATTTAATGCCTTTATGTGAACAAAATGCTCAACCGTGGCCCCGGAGAGCAGCTGGGAGAGCACCAACACACAATGGCGAGGTTTATCCGAGTTGGCCCAAGAGTTTGTCTCATGGCGGGTATCATCAATAACAAGTGGACATATGGATAGTCGTAGCTATCACATGGCTAGCCCGTAGTGAAGGGAAACGAGGATAAAACATGAACAACCATGCAGCTGCAACCCGGGGGACATAAAACCCCCCTAGAGAGCAGCTGCAGGTTAAAACTAAAATAAATAAAAAATAAAAATAAAAATAAACTCGAACCTCCCACAGCCCAGATATCTGGAGGACAAAATAGAATAACAAAAACCGGACAGTGGACAGGAAGAATATCAGGCGGACGCTATATATGACCGCCGGACGAACAGAGCCTGTCTAATCGCTATCGCTGCTACTGCTCGAAGAGCTCGAGCTCCCACCCTTCTTCTTCTTATACTTCTTGTCCTTCTTCTTCCCATGCTTATCCTTCTTTTTATGTCTATGCGATTGTGAGAAAATTTTTACAAGCGTCAAACCACGCAGATGCACGTAATCAAAGACGATGGGTGAGGGGTAAAAAAAGGCTTACTTCTTAACCGCATGCGACGCAGCATTCGCGCCGACGGCACCGACCACAGCACCGCCAAGTGTCCCCAGCATTCCACCTTGAAGCTTATGTCCGACAAATCCGCCGGCCGCACCGCCTATGAGGGTTGAACCCAGCCCCTTCTCCCCGTCTGCTGGTCCACCCGGTCCGCCGGGTCCGCCAGTTCCGCCAGGTCCGCTGTATGCTGGCGGTGGCTGGTTTCCATAATAGCCAGCACTCTCTCCGCCGTGAGGTTGAGGGGGATATGCGCCGTAAGCTTGACCGCGAGTATCAAATCCCTGGCCAGTCGCTCCAGGAGATGGAGAGGCATATTGGGGTGCCTAAGTAGTTAGAAGTTTACTATTAGAAAGTGGTTTTGTTCAAAAATAGCGGATTCTGCTTGCTATGTGTCGATCAAATAGGCATTTTAAGTCTTACATGTTGCTGCGGCGGATAATATCCTTGCTGTGGTGGAGGTTGCTGCCCATACGGTGCCTGTGCGTACTGGTCTGCTGGAGGGTAGCCAGCGGGCGGATAACCTTGGGGGGGTGCACCGCCTTGAGGCGGATAGCCTCCCTGTGGCGGTGGTTGTCCGTAGTATGCAGGCTGTCCGCCTTGGGGAGGGGTGCTGTATTGGTCTGGAGGGGGCCCTCCGCTCGGATAGTAGTTCGACATGAGTTAAAGTAAGTACTAGTCGTTAGCAAAGAATCGGGGTGAGCAAGAGTCGACGAGTGATTTCGGTAAATTAAGATTGTCAGATGCGTTGAGTAAGTAAGAAAGGCGTGATGATGATGATAGCGCTGTCGATGTGATGGTCGCTGCCGCCTGATATTAATTCCGCGCTGTCGCTTATCTGGGTCAGGAACCGCAAAACTGCGCCAGTGGGCGGGGTCAACTCTGATACTGAGCTAACAAAGGCTAAAACATCCAACGCAGAAACGGCTGTAGCGGATCAAGGGCATGTGACCAGCAGTAGCGTAATCACATCTACGTTTACTGGAGCTTACCTGCTGTACTATATACTGAGTGCAGTAGTAGTGAAAATGGAGGGGTGTGTATTAATCTTGGTTGGGTGTCGAAAGGGGTGTGCTTCCCTTCGTTAGGGAGTCCGCATCGAGGTACGCCATACGAAGTACGGGGTAGGTAACTTAGATATTCAGACAGAGAATCATATATCATGCTATCCAACTATGGATCCCCGCCCTCCACGAACAAATAATTGGATGATTAACCGGGATGAAAACCAGGCAGATGAAACGGCGTGACATCTGATATGAAACCCCGATATAAGGAGTGAGAAACGAACTATACAGTCATAGAGAACATGTAACTAAAGCTTATAAAATTAGAAAGGCACAAGGGTAATAAGAAAATACAGGAAAGACTCCAATCAACGTGCTGGCTAAATAAAATTGTTTCCAGGTCATAACATTCGTTACCAGTCCTGACCGCGATCCTTCATGAGGATCTCGATCGCAACATCCTCCGGCAGGGGGTTATCGTTTAAATCTTTGATGCACTCTGTCAGGCCTTCTGCTGCTTCGTCCACCTGTTCCTCGGACCACCCAGTGCAAGCCATGACCATCCGTCGGTAATTCTCCCCTAAGACTACATTTTTCGATTTCAGGCTCTCCACTTCCTTGCATATTTCATCGTTATGGTCACGGTAACATCCAAGCCGAGATGTCAGGATTTCAATAGAGGGCAGTGATTCGAGGAAGGCAGCCTGCTGGTCCGAAAAACCTGCTGACATGTCAAAATCATCTGGGAAAAGGTTGCTAAACTGAGCCAAATCCAATCCGAGAGCATCGTCCGCGTCGCCAATACTTAAAGTTTCTGGATTGATCTGATCCCCCTGGATTGCCTTGAGCAGTGCAACTAGCTCCTCCGAAGAGCGCTCGAGGTTCTTTATTTGTCTATCAAGTTCGATACGGTCTCTGGCTCTGCGCTTCATATCATCCAATTGCTTCTGTTCAATCTGCCTTGCTTTGGCGCTTTCACGGATTTTATTGTGCCAATGGTCAAATTCTTCTTGCTTCTTCCCCAACCCCGACGAAAGTTCATTATCCACAGTACTAAATGATTGTTCAACGAGTGACGTCACCTGAGAAATAGTCACTGTTTATCAGTTAGCAAAAAACATAAAAGAATACTATCACGAAATCGTTTACAGGACAGGAAGGGGAGGACGAACTGTCAAGTAGCTCTCTTCGCGTCTTAGAAAGACGATTGGTAAACGATTCTGAGTCTCCATTCTGCCCCGGTAGCCCGCAATTGACCATGTCAACCCCAACTCCATAATCCGCAGGGCGAAGCCCCGTGTTATTCGGTATGTGAGGGTTTGCGCCGACTTCAAGCAACTGAGGGACCAGAACAGTCCGTGCACGACCAGCCAAATTAAGCACGGTGTCACCTTGGTCATCCTGAATGTTAACCATTTCAGACATGAACTTGCCAAGCCCAATCACCTCAACTTTATGTTGGCCGTTTGAGCCATTGGTAACATTACTATTTAACGAAGCCTGCACGGATCCGGCAGGTCCGCCGTAACGTACTATAAACTCGAGAAGGGATTCTAAGTAATGTTTTGCGGCAACATGGCCGCCCCCACCAGTTGCAGCCATCATGGCGATGTGGTGGAGTACAGTGCGCCCGTGGTAGTCAACTACCTCAATGGTAGGACATAGTACGTGGAGTAGCTTGGAAAAGCTGCGATAATCGAGGTTGTTTCTGGTACCAACTGCTTTCTGCAAAGCAGTCTCACCAGCAGCATTCAAACGATAAATGCTAACGCCCTTTGCTTTGAGAGCATGTATCAGAGGCATCCGGGCAAGCATAGCTGCCCAATGTAAGGCACTATTGAAGTATTTGTCCAAAGGTATCTCCAAATCCTCCGCCGAAAGATTAAGAAAAGCCGGGTGGTTAGAAAAATCTTTGGCACGTTTATCTAAGAATAATGTCATGACAAGCTTCATTTTCTGGTACCTTGCTGGTGTTGTAGCAGCAGGAAGATGGTGAAGACCACGCATGGGTCCATCTGGTGGCCCGACTCCAGGATGCATTTGATAAAATGAATCGTTTGGCTCTGTGGGTGTCGGTTCCATCATAGAGCTGTGAGGAGCAATGGCGTTTGTCGACTGGAACGATTTTTCTTGCGCAGATGACGAGCGCATGCGTTTTCTAGGAGGTTCTGACGGTTCATCGGTATGTTCGAGAAAACCTGTCTGCTGACTATTTTGCATGTTGCTACCAAAACCGCTGTCTGATGCAATGCTATGAAAGCTTTGTTGACTTCCAGATTGAATTTGTGACTCTTGACTACCCATTTGGGAAGGGGCCCTCATGCCTGAACGCCGACCATCTGCTCCCTTCCCCAAAGGTGAGTCGAACCGAGCCTTGTTTATTGCATTCACAGCGCTCACAGCTGTGCGCGAAATGTTCTGGAAATACGTGCCTTGCGGTGTTTGAGTCATTCCTTGTCCATCCATAGTGCGGTAAAGTCGCTTTCTTTGCGCAGCCATGGCCTGTTCCTTGGTTGGAGTTTCTAGTGCTCCCCGGCCTGCGGGGCCAGTACCATCCTGGCCCATGTCATACTCAAGAAGAGGGCGCAGAAGCTCGAGAACATGATAATGGCGACACAGTTCTACACCTCTCTCGTAGTTGACCCAAGTTCCTTGGTATTTTCCATAGCCGCCTTGTACTTTCTCGTGCTCACCAGCGGCAACTTCTTTTTCCAAAGTCTTAGTTCTTCTTGCTTTCATCACGCCCGCAACCTTCAGAATTTGCGTGGCATTCAACCATGAATCTGAACGACGTCGCATCACTGCTACTCCATTTACTTCCATCTCGTACACTGATACATTAGAATAAACAGCCTGCGAACCACATGAGTGAGTTTGGATTCTAATTCCCATTGAATGGGAGTGCCTTGTTGGAAAGGTTGTCTGTTCAGAAGTGGAAGGGAGGGGAAGATTACTGACCGTGTATATCTGGGGTTTATATTCTTCATACGACATCGCCTGCCCATATCCATTGCTGTCATCAAATCCGCCAAAGTTTGCTCTTTGTACGGAGTTGCGTGATGCTCCATTGTTAGGAAAGCTCATCGATATGCTCGACTGCTGCGACGGTCGAAGCGGGGGAGTCGCAGCAGGGGTGGATGCCACTGATTGGGAGGCGGCGTTGAAGGAAACCATTTGGTTTTGAGACGACGCGCCATTGGGTGGGCCCAGGCTATTTCGCGAGAACGACATGATGGCGCTTTATTCAGCGCAGTTTCAGAAATCACTTGTCAGATTCGGTCGATCGATGATATTGTGTCTGGCAAATCGGTAATTGTGCGGGCCACAAAGGGTATTGGACAATCCAGAATCTGCTACAATACTTTAAAGCAATATCAGCAATCACAACACACATCAACGACATACTCATGGTATTCCGAGGGTGCTCGCAGTACGCGAAGTCGACTACTGACGTACTAACAACAAAAAATTGCGACTGTGCTGGAGAAGCGCGAAAGGGCAAGAGTTTGAGCCAAAACGTCGCGTGGTCACGTTACTTACCACACAAAATTCGCCTCCAGCTTCCTGCAGCAAGTACGGGGTGAGAGAGATATTAAACTCAAAGACAAAAATAGAGTGGAGAGCATATATAACATCACAATTACCAAGTCACTGCGCAGCAATCACCACATCGCCATCATCACGGAGAGTCAACTGAGTGGATCCCAACCAGGATTTGCTGAGACGCGGGGTTTGGATTTTCGCGTTGAGCCGCGTTCAATGACTCAGCAGTTTACTTAGTCAGCATCGCAGGCCATGACCTCAAGGATTCAAAAAATGATCTTTGAGTATTACCTCTCGCTCTCTTCTTTCTTCGTGGTCGGACACATGCGACTAGAAACATGTCTCTGTCACCTCCTCAGACCCCGCATTGGCGACATATCTATAGAGCGCTTCTGAGAGAATCCACCTATCTCCCCGACCCCGTTGCTCGCAAATACATGTTTAGTTATGTCCATGAAAGTTATCGAGCATACAGGCCAAGAGTGATACCGAACTCTTATGCAGGCCCCAATGGACAGTTCTACCTAGAACGCCGGGCGAGAAAACTCCTCTCTATTCTTTCCCGAGCAAATGAAGGATATATGAAACCCCTCGAACGTGTTCTCATGTTGTCGTACGGTCGAATCGGACGTCGAAGACATGTTCTAGCCCGCCCCTTCTTTGTCCCTAAGTCATCCGCGGATAAAATCCCCTTCCGATTCATTATACCTCCAACATGTCCTCTTAATTGGGAACCCACGCCCTCCCTATCTGCGTTAATGAAATCACAGATGGCGAACCACCATCTGAAGGACGTCGACGCAACACCTGTAGTCCATGAAATCCCCCAGCCGAAAAAAAGTATCTGGAATGGCCATGTATCAAAAAGAAAGGTGCAAAAAGCTACTGAGAAGTGGTATGATATGATTATCAAGAGTATCCTGCCACCAATCCCAGAGTCCGAGTGGAACACTTTACACGGCCTAGTAGTCGGCAACGAACCTTGGTCATCACCAAAAAAACGGAAACGGCTAGCTACGAATGATTCCCGGAATGCGCTTAATGCGGAATTTTTAATCTTCGGCCCACAGAAGGACCGCACCTTCGAAGCTTATATGCGTGGAAGGCCTCACATAATTACCCGCAAGCTCATGACGCCCATGTGGGAACGAGTATTGTTGGCAACTCCGCGAATGATACAGGAGCGAGAAACGGGGCATTGGATAGTTCGCTGGGGAAAACCGGCTGGGGAAACTCCCATATTCCGAACGTTATATCCTGAAGCTGCAGTTAGAACGTCGTTGTTTGACGGTGTCGATAAAACAGCGGGGGCCTTACTAGAGCCAAGAGAGGTTCAAAAACGACAAGTAGTGGATCCAACACCATGAAAAATTGTCAGAATTATCAGCACGTATATTTCGATGGCGTACCATTACTTCATGAGTCAGTCCCGGCGAATCGAGCAGCCTCTTCGCTTTGGTTGGTCGCGGGTGGCTTGGCTTACGTCTGTCTCGCACATTTGACCGCCGCACATATCAATTCCACCTACGTTTGATACATGCTACAATGGAGACCATTGCATGGAGGCCTTCACCATGATTCTGCCGGAACTAAAGGTTCAGAAAAACAATACTCTCTGTAATCGCCGTGTTGAGAACAAAGAACTGAATGTACCCCCTGATCGTCTTTCCCTACATGCAGGCAATTATTTTATACTTAAAAATGGCGGGCTTTTTCGGGTATATCTCTACGCTATTTGACTCCAAGTATTTCAACATACTTCATTCCAGCAAGCATACCTTGACCACGCCCAATCTGATTTTGATCAGTTTTATTAGGAGCACTAATAGTTAGAGCCCGTAGATGGGAATCCTGTAACTACCATCTCTACTACTCCGTACCGCTGAGCAGAATTAAACGACTAAAATTACAAGGTATTTGATTGGTGCGCACACGAGTGACGAAACCATGCTTGCAACATCCTCAAGATGCAGTAATAATATATGCTGTTTATTTTGCACCCTCACAACATTTATTCACTCACCTCCCCTCAACCTTCCTCTTCAAAAACCCACAAAAGCTCTCAAAGAGCACTGCATCAAACCCCTTGATCCACCGCACTGCCACTTCAGCCTGCCCTTCCATATTGCCCCTTACTGACACCTTAAACCCTAGCTCAGCCCCTTTGTCCTGTTGACCTGGGATGAATTCCCCCTGGTTGTTATCATCATTATTACTCCTCTCCTTACTATTTCCAGGCCCTTCCGTATTGGCAGCAGCAGCATTTACAGCAGTAGCAGCTCTTGTCTGAGCTGCCTCCATGGCCTTTTTCTCCCTCTGGCGGCGTGCATGTCTCGACCAGGCGTTGCCCCTGGCGAAGCCGATACCAGTACATGTGTTGCTGTTCCAGCGCCAATAAGTGTCAAGTGCCGCGATAGTAGAATTGACAGCTTCGATGACGGCGGATAAGGCAGTGGATGGCGGGCAGTCAAATGCGAATTCTGGCGGGAAGGGAAGGAGGTGTTTGGGGATACTCTTGCCATGAGGTCTAGCTGTGTCCTACATTTTGGCGAAGTTAGGATAACACGTCAATACCAATTCCCAATCTTCCGGCTGCCATGTCTGTTTCGAAATCTAGGGAGAGAAAAGTAGGGGAAATAAAAGAAAAGGCTGAAAGACGAGAGGGAGGAAAGTCTTACAGCTGCAGGCCGATAATCCATCCAAGACCAACCGATAGCCCATCTCCTCGTCTTGCTTCCCTGAACAAATTCCGCCACAACCCAATTTTTATTCCCCACCTCGTGCAAGAGGTTAACAAGCGTGGCGATGCTGCTGAATTTCCCTGCCATGGAAGTGTACCACTGCACGCGATCACGTAATTGAATGCTTTCCCTGATCATCCGAGCGACGAACTCGACCTCGCCGCCGGCTGTGATCATTTCCACTTCCGCTCCTGTGCAGGCCTAGTAGTACATGGGTGTTAGGTAACGGCATTTGTAGATAGTTAATGGTTGACATAGGTATTGTGTGTTTGTATGTGATCATCAGATGGTATGCATGGACATAGATTTGGAAGCCGCCGCGCAGAGAGCTATGACACCTACGGAGAAAGGGGGCCTCTGCTTCGCCTTCGCAGCCAATATCAGTTCATGGCGGGACTCATAAAATGGCGGATTACACATTGTGAAGTCCAGGCGACTCCTCCTAGCATTTTTTTTTTCAGGAAAAAGAAATAAGTAAGTACGTAAACTCCGTAAACACTAATCTAAAATTAGTTTCTCAACAGAAATATCGAGGGCCTTACGATTCAGGGATAGTGATGCTTTTAAGAGGAACCAATGCATTGGTACTCGTACTTTCGACAACCTGGATGCGAGCATCCAGATTATTCCTCTGCACATTGCCCTGTGCATATTTCAAGTTTTTCGCATCGATGTCTTGATACACGCAATCAGCCATCAAATGCTATTCAATCAAGACGTGGAAACGAGCGTACCTGTCGCGATAAATCTCCAATTTGGTCTCTGGGCGCATCCGAGAAGTGGGTAAATGCAACTAGCACCAGTTCCGCTGTAGAGTTCATGCGGGTTAATATGCAAGAGTTGGCAATAAATACCATATTCCATGCACCCATCATTGTCCCATGGGAGGGGGGGGGGTGAGTCTTACATGTCAAGCCCAAGAACCTCCCTTCCCGGGTCATATCCATCTGAGTAACTTTCTCCAGTGGAATCGACCAGGTCCTGAAGCCAAAGAATGTAATTGAAGCTTTTCACGACGAAGAAATGTTAACACATAGTGCAACTTGTATCAGCTGCATCCATGGAGCCAGATGGCATTCCAGTATTGTAACAAAGAAATAAACGAGAGAAACACACCGATTGGGAACCTGGTTTTGACGGTATTTAGTAAAGCTTTCCACTGTGGGTAAAGGGGATGATAACCCTTGTGACTATGCGAGATAGGAGATAATTTTCAAACTTACGGGTGGACAAAGTCGATCGTCAGGTAAATTAAGATGCAAACCGAAGTCTCTTTTCAGCAGACTCTTCGTTAGTTCCCTGATATTAAAATAGCATCAGTATATGAACTTATGTCCGCAGGGAGAGGAGGAACGATGATGGGTCAGTTATACTGGACCGCGTCCGGATCGGTGAAGTCGAGTTGATTATTCTGTCTCAGGCTGGAGATACGGGGTGTCTATGTCAGCATTTGTTGAGTATTTAAAATGGGTAAATATATTGATTCTATCGATGTTGACTCATGTCGCTTTGTGCCTCAACACTCACTGTTTAGAAAAGTTGGGATATTGGAGCGCAAGGGTAGCGAAGTCTACGTCATTTTTATAAATATTCCGTGCAGTATCCATGGCATGACAAAGTACGGTTTTGTATATAATACAAATATCTTATTAGAGCGTTCGTTATTCAATTTTGTTGTAGGCAATAGGTAAAAGTAAAAGCGAGCGTTCAGACAATGAGGTGGTCGGTCGCAACTGGTCAGAAGGTGGCCAACAAAAAATCGAAACATTAAGTGCAATTTATAACAAACGTTTGAACGGAAAATATTGGCTTCTATGGCCCTACAACCACGAACTAAGCATACAAAAGATACGTAAATGGTATTTGTCAACTTCGGTAATCTTTATTCCATGGTTCTTTTGACGATTGTCAAATCTCTAGCTCCGACCGACCTTTTCTACTCGACAAACCCCTCTTGATTGCGCTTAACATGCTCCTCGTACCCCTGCGCAAACTTCACCTTCATTTCCTGTCCACCTAGTGGTCTCGCCGTAAGTGACTGCTTCTGATAAATAAGGTCACCAAAAATAGTATCCAGGGTCGTATAGCCAGCCATTTTATAGTTGGCCGGACTGGTCCCCATTACTTCAAAGTCGAAGCTACGTAAGAGAAGCAAAATCACCATGCGCATCTCCATCATTGCCAGATCCTGACCAATGCAGCCTCGCGGACCGCGTTCAAATGGCCGCCAAGCATCCTTTGGGATTGTCTGAGTGATGAAACGTTCGGGCTGGAATTCGGAGGGCGAAGGGAATAGTTCTGGATTGTAGTGCATTACCAAGCTACAGACCAAGATTAACTGGTCTGTCACTGGAAGCACTTTGCCATTATATATAATATCCATGCTAAGATCGTTGAATAAGATTGTTAGCGTGAACCAAAACATACATAACGGTTCCACCGGAGTAAAAAGGCATTCCAAACTTACCCTTCCCCGCGGGCTCGGGCGACACTGCCGATAGGGAATAACCTCAAGGTTTCCTTGATGATGCCGGTTGTGTAGTGAAGATCGTAGAGTTTCTCAGGGTGTGCCCTGATCAGCTCCACTGTGCGGTTGAAATCCGGGCTGAACAACTTATCATGCTCTTCACGAGCTCTCCTCACAGCCTCAGGGTGCTTCGAAAGTAGCATAAACACATACTATACAAGAAATCAGATGTCAGGGTTCGTCATATTTACCAGAAATATAGCCTCTCAATGCCCCAATCTTACCCCTAGGGTATGAGCCGTAGTTTCATGCCCAGCGGCCAAAAACGATTTAATACTTCAGTAACTATATGTTAGCAAGGTCTAGGTAGTAAGTAACTGCGAAAGGCTGTTGAGAGCGCTCCGGAAAAGGCATAGGGGGATATTTACTTCGAAACAGCCATTTCCATGAAGTCGGCATCGCCGGCGATGTCGCTTTGGCTATTCAATTTCTGTCGAAGAACCAAATCCATAATGGTCTTTGATTTCTTGACAGACGACGCTTCCTCCTTCCGGAGCTCATTGAAACGCTTGATCACTTTTCTTTCAATATACCGATTGACTTTCCACACCAGTATCCATTTCGGCACCATATTAATTAACTGGCGGCGAGTGTTAAGAAGCCCATCAAACGCATAGTCTAAACCATTTTTAAAATTTTTGACTAGTTCTCTCCCTTCCTCACTGCGAAATGGGCTGTCGAACACGGCGCGTCCGATCACGTTGAATGTCATGTCAACATTCACCGCCGACATGGAAAACGGTTTCTTGGACTTTGCCAGTTGTGACAGATTATCATGATAGATTAGAACTTCATCAACCATACCATCTGTCAATGTGCGGATATAGGCTGGCGCAAAGGCAGGAGCAAAGGTAGAATGTAGAGTTTTCCATTTCGGGCCGTTTACGGATATTATTGAGCTTTTCCCCAAAAAAGGACTAAGGTAATAATTCACGGAGGGATCCTTTGGAAAAGCTTGCTCGGTAGTTACTTGGGCAGCCAACTCGGGGGTACATAACACTACCATGGGGTCGGCAAACGGCCAGAGATCAAGGTAGAAGAGATCTGGAAAATTGTATTCACGCGAGATGGTGATCAACAGATGGTGAATATAGGCATCGGGAGGAAAGCCCTGTGTGATCCTGCCGGCTACAAGTAAGTGGCCGAACCAGAAGCTATGAGGCGGTTGAGGCTAATACATCAGGTTAGAACTGCGTCTTTTTCATATTGTTCTCCCAACTCACACCCACTGGCAAGGAAGACGGCTCAGACATACTAAATGGCGACACGACCGTCGAGCATGGAGGAACCGTGACACGATATAGGAGCTTGCGGTGGCAGCAGCCACGAAAAGGGCGAGAGTTGTGGGGCTGGCAATAGATATCAGAGAAGATACAGCCATGATCCAAGTGTTCAACAAAACGTAGTAGTTAAAGGCAAGTTTTCGTCTCTTGATTGATAGGTTGACAAGAACAGAGTCTAAGAAATGCAGAAAAGAGGATCCAGGGTTGACTATACAAAGGCAGTGAGTTCCCTGGGCATATAATATAATATTCGGAGCTCTACGCAAGTGGGAAATATCCGAAACACAATATCAACAAAATTACCCCGTACGGACTACTCCGTAGAAGACGGTCAAACGGCTGAAATTTACAGATGCACCTGGGTTTAGTTCGCACCTTGTACAGAGTACTGCGTATTGGACACCAATCGGATTGCCCAATAATAAACAGTTAGGTTGGGATGTCTGCACCTTGCAGCAGAGCAACAAACAGGTTTCATGGTTGGCAAAACTTCTGCTTGGCCAGGTAGCTTACTCTGTAGTACTCCGTTATAACACCCTAATCTCTGAAAATGCGAGTGGAACCTAACATGTCATCAGCCTTGAAAGACGGCCCCGAAGATCAATCCTTAGGGGACGCAGGGCACTCAAGGATTAGGTCTGACACAGCTATTTTGGTACTCCGTACTCCGTAGTTAGTTAGACAATGGGTTTAAATAATTTAAAATATTCCCGAACATATGATGGAAAAATCAACGCCGAGAGCGTTTGGTCGCAGCAGGTGCCCACACAATACGGAGTACCATAACAGCGCTTTTATTGGGGCAAATTGTTAGTCCGTTGTGAGAGTGAGGCCGGAGAGTAATTAACATTTTTTATTTTTAGTATATAAGGTACCTAAGCCTTTAAGGGCCTGTTCGGTGACCCTGTTCAACTCCTTCTAACTCCCTACAGCAATACGGAGTATATACATACGCCGCTGGACGGATTTGACCGGCGCTAGTCATCCAGAACAGGCTGACTGTTCGGTGAGTTTCCTGTATAAAACGGTGAACGGAGTACTCTGTACGGAAGTAGAACTAGTCAATTTGTCCTCAAAACCCATATACATATTATAGTTTGACGGCGTATTTAGCGGATATAGTGCACAACTTAAACCTAATGTAGTTAAATACCATCTGTCCAGCCTGGAACTTGTCGCGATTTCTGCTGATTCGATCCAGGGCTGTATACTCCTTACTCCATACGGAGTACAATGTTCGTTCTTGATAATTTCTCTGTCGTACTCCGTATTTCTGAAGATGTCCTGACATTGAGTTTACATTATGAAAGTAAAATATCCACTCCTTATACAGATGGCACTGTACGGACGAAATCACCGAAAGGGCCCTAAGATGCATGCGGAATTAAGAACATTCGAGCGTTCAAAATTACTCTTCGGAGTATGGAGGACGGACTAGCATTGATGTGTCTATCATGATCATTCTAGTAATTCGACTGCTACAGTAATACATACTATTGTGAAATATGGATCCTCCGCTCTAAACAGACGTGATTATGTAGTACTCCACTCTCCGTACCTAACTAAACTGCACAGAGGAAAAGAATGCGCGCGCCAATAAAATCAACTACCTACTGGCCACTCCGCAAATCTTCAACCAAGTTTATGAACCGCAGGGAGTACTCCGTACTGCGTGTATATAGAGATACTGCCTCAATTTACGGAGTAATAAATACGGAGATGAGTGTTGAGCGGTGGATTACGTTCTTCACCAGCATGTAACTCGGTAGCTAACTAGTGGCTGTAACTCCGTAGTTAACTCCTGTAGTACCGGGTACTCCGTACAAAGTAGTTTCACCAAGTTAAACGCGATTTCAGACATTACGGAGTATAGTTAGATATAACCAATAGCATAATATTTCGGCTCTATGGTTTATCCATGGCTTTTAAATAGCCACATGGATCTCGCTTATATCGCACATCGAAATCTATCAATGTTGAGGGTATTTTACATGCTATATTGATAATATCAGGTAATACGTGCTAGAAATCCCTGATTTCAGCGAAATAATCAAAAGATCGAGGTGTAGCGAGCATTTGTGTGAAAAATCCGCAATAGATGGGGCATATTTGGTACGTTCGGGTTGTGGCCGCTGTGTGGGTGTGCGCATATCTCACAGTTTCACATGATGCAAGGCTTCAATGAAGCACTCAAAAGGGACCCCGCCGCAGACCTTCTATCGGTTGTTGCAGTTACATATTTGCGCGCCCATCGAAGAGCTCAATATAAGGAATTCCCTGACGCTGGCCGTACAATCTCCATTCTATAAACAGCCTACATGATCAGGTCCTTGCTCACCCCGATGCACCATCGTTTCCCGTCGGACTATTACTCGCAGATACAGATAGGCAATGCCGAAGCAAACGAAAAACCCAAAGGTTCCTGACCCGCACACATCGTGACTGGGTCCGCGAAAAGCTTAATGCCATTAACACCGCCAGTATTCTTTAACCCGCTTTCTGGCCAGGTCTTTGGCACTTGTCCAAAGGTATTCCGAGGCAAAACAGCCATTCTTCTGAAACATCTCTTGCAACACCATTGAAAACGTTGATTTTGAAGTCTGAGAGACTTTATGAACTCCGAACTAGAGGGGTTGTGGTCAAGTGCAGTGATGAAATTGCCCTCAAATGGTTTTCTACGACAGCAGAGATCTCACCTGAATATCACAATCTCCAGTACCTTGCTGACCACGCTTGCGATCTTCCAGTTCCCAGGACCCATAGTTTGATTATGCTTGAGGTTTCTGTGTTATGTTCATGTCATATATCTCGAGCGTTACCTTTGAATAGGTGTAGCCGGGTTGATCGCATGAAACAAAATTATCCCTCCAGGAGCAGCTGGACCTGATATTTTCTCGGCTCAGAATTTTACGGCAATTGACGAGCTTGAGCTTGGAGGTGTACATGGGGAAGGGATCAAGGATTACCGTATAACGGCAATTTTTGCATACAGAGAGGGGATTCGATGAGTTGCAATGCTCTGCAAATCATCGTGCGAGTCCTTCCTATGTCAAGTTGCTTCGCTCTTTCTTGGAGGAGCCAATAAAACTCTACAAGGGTCGGTGTTTACCCATGGTGATATGAAGAAATCGAATCTCATGGTAAAACAGTATTCAAGCGATCCTAATATTTATACCGTTACCGGGGTTATTGATTGCGAGGATGGTGGTTTCTATCCTGAATATTATGAATGCACCACATTGTCAAATGAGCGGAGCATTATGACAGACGATGATTGGTATCTTTATGGCCCACACTGCATTTCACCCTCACGTTTTCCGGCGCGTTGGTTTGTTGAGCGACTCTAGGGCAACCTTTTGTGGAGCTGGAGAACAGATATAGTTCGATGAATTTGCGGGAACAAATTTTCCATGATTATATAGTAGCACCTCCCAACGGACCTTTTCCAGATTCATAACCACTGACAGTATTCCAACTCAACCGCCTACTGCCATGACTGCCGTTGTGTCTTGATGACGTCCTTGTTGCGCTTATAATCGCCGTTGCTGGCATCAACAACTTCCTCTTCTTCAAGTCTATCCGAAATATTGAGGACAAAATCCTGGCAACTAAGTCGGACTCCTCGTTGCGGACAGGTATATCCCATGCAATATCATTGATCGAGTCGATCTCGGTAGCGTCGATCTCGCACGGGGTACAGAGCTCGATAAGAGAATTTGAAATACGTGCATCCAATGGCGTTCTCACATCACAGAAATAACGCTGGCGAGCGCCGAGGAGATGAATGACAGTCTTCTCAGCGTTGTTTTCCGCATCGATGAATAGGTTCCAGTGTTTGATGCCTGGGTTGTCGTAAATGGCAGCCACGAGGGGAACGGTGGAAAGCCGTATCAAATTCTGATCGTAAGGGGAGTAATGGAAATTTGGAGTTGGTTTCCTGAAAAATAAAGAAATGTTCAGTGAGGAAGAATTTCTTCCTGGTCAAGATTGACTTTTAGTACTAAGACTAATGAATAAGACAGTACGGAGGACACATTTATTTATACCTTATGGGGCCTTCAACTCTCCTGTGTTCACAGCTCGAGATAAGCCCCCTATTGGATATACAAGCATCAACTTGTTTGGGATCTCCTAAGGCTGCTGCTCTGCAACAACAACAAGTGTGTGACCATTGTTCAAATTCATGCTATACTGCCTGTAAAGCACCTGGAGCAGCCAAATGAAATGTTTGACTCAGATTGTGGCTTCCATCTTCAAGTTGCTTCTTGTTGTGCACCTTACTTCTTATTGCATGAAAACCCTCTACGTACTGTACATACGTACAGCCGCCGAGCTGTATATGGAGGTGGAGTACTGTACATTGTGGGAGTAGTCCAAGCACCAACGAAGATCCGATATTCAAAGCTTTGTGCTATGTTGTAATCACTATCTCGGACCGTTATCCCACTTGTGTAAAGGCAAAAAAGACCCCTGTTCCATGAACGAATGAGAAATACCTGCGCAGCAACAAAATTTTAAAATTTTAGTTCTTTTTTCTTCCGCCCTTCCATAGCCAGTAGCAAAACTTTTTAAGGTTGGCAGCTAGGAATGCAAGGCAAGTATTAGCGGCGCTTAACTAACTTCATTAGCTAACTTAGTTCGCTAAGGGACATCTTTGCTCTTGGGACATGGGCATATTTACTCCGTATGGGGAAGATGTATCTTCACGCGGCCGCCTTGCAAAGGTCTCCCGTCGGTATGGCTTTTCATAATGGGTTTAACCCATGGATGCAATGGCATGTGGAGGTGATTTTAGTAAGAAATCTCTGATTGTCCTTGCAGTGAGCACAATGACATGAACTGACCAACTCTCTTGTCTAAGAATGAAAGATGCCTTTCATAAGTCTACTAATCCTACTATATTCTTCTGCAGAAATTACCATATTATTAAATGGCTTTGTTCTGAGCTGCTGAGCAGATTATCCAGATTCAGAAACAACCAACAATATCATGACATAGTAATGCCTACTAGGTGCAGCTAAGATTACCCAGACTACACTCCTCCACTGCCTGTTCCTCTCAAGCAACCCGTTCTTGAATGCATTTTCCTTCCATATTGTTTTCATATTTTAATTTTTCATTCTTTTTTCATTCTGTCATTTTTTGCTTGAAACTAACTACACATACAGCCGGGTTTAGAGCACGGGTGTCTCCATGGAAAACTTGCATTCATTTTCAGATGCGGGCGGAAACATAAACATGAAGCTCACTTTCATATCTGCGACCATACTTGCCGCCACAAGCTGTTTGGCTGTCCTCTTCAGCCTCCTCGGCCCGTACCCTGAACCTGGATAACCCATGTTCTAGATGGTTGTGGGATTACTGTGATCCCAATGTGACTGTGCGTGTGAAGAATCGATTCATTCGACAACTGTCGCATATGTGATAACTGGATGTAGCCCTACCGACAGCTTGGCTGACTGCTTAGAGTGTCAAAGTGACAGGAGTTGTGCACGAGATAAGGATTGCTATCACAAGGGATATGTAAGAACGATACCTCTACTAGTTTTGGCCGTTCCCTGTTAAAATATAAGAGATAGGAGGGCAAGTAGTTGCTGACATGATGACTCTTGTTCTAAGATGTTAGAATTATGATGTCAAATATGCCCACTGCGGTCCATATTACTGTCATCCTCACCTCTACTGGACGTACATGGTAAATACCCCATGGGTCTATCTAGCTATCATTACAAATCTTGCGTCGTGTGGGGTGAGAAGAGGAGCTAATATCCTCGTAGGACTCATTTGACCGTGATAAAGAGGATATCCGGTAGAGCCACACCAATTCTTTTGGGCGGAGGAGGAGCATACAACCTTGGTTTGATGATACGGGGTTTGGTAAAAAGGTGGCAATTAAGAAAGGTACAGTGCATATGTTGTGAAACTGGAGAGGGTTAAACTTCCGTGATTTTATGACTGGGAAAGGGCGTGTTCCTCGAATTTGTATCAGAGTACGGAGTACGGAGTAACGTTCTCAAAAATGAGCAAAATGATAAGAAAATTTTAAAAATTATTCCTTCTAAATTTC